>JAWWMW010000983.1:18029-28449 GCA_035048345.1 Echeveria elegans
GAGTTTTTTTGTTATTTTATAATGAATTTCTTTTAATAAATTGTGTTTTTAAATTGCATTTGGGTGGCTATTGGTAATAATATTTTTTAACGGGTGGCGATCGAAATAATTAGGTTTTATGGGTGGTAATTAGTAATATCACTTTTTACGGGTGGCTATTAGAAAAATCCGTATTTTACGGGTGGTTTTCGGTAATAAACCCAGAATAAAATGATAGTAAAAAATAGTGCATTTTTTTAATAACAAAAAGTAGTGCATTTGATAGAAAAAAAATGTAGAATAAAATACTTAAGTATCTTATAAATAGAGTAAAAGAGAGAATATACATAATGACCCACTTAGTCAACGCCATTAATTAATGAGTAGTCAATATATTAGGCATATACATTTATGACTCTCTATCCCAAAAAAAAAATTAAAAGATTTAACGAGTGTGCCATTCTATCAATGCTTTCTTTTTCGACTCTTCCTCTTCAATTTCAATCATTTTTTCTGAGGATAATATTTTTAAGAGTATATAGTACGTAACAAAATTCATAAATTTTACTCTTGTGAAAATTACAATTGCGATCCACTCATACGAGCATTTTCTTTATGTATACATTTTTATTTGAATAAACTTTACGTATACATTTGTGTAGTTTTATTTGTTCAACAATATTTATTTCATATTTCTTGTTTTCTTCCTGACGTCAAATAAATGAGAAATGGAAAATGTGTCAACACACACACACGTAATGTCTACCGTATTACTCCGTTGAACAACAAATTGAATGTTTCAGCTGTTCAGTTAACCATGTCCCATGCACTATTTTAGCAGCTACTGTATAAATTTTGAACATATAAAGTGTGATTTATAATATATTAATGGCTAGCAACGATTGAAAAGTAATTAGATAACTAATAAACAAATGTTAACGAACATGAATATGTGAAAGTAATTTCTCGTTAGTTTTTGGACTGACAATAAACATCTGGAAACACATTCTGGCGTTCATTATTGACCGTGTGAATCATATTCAACGGAAAGAAGGGAGCCAGCCACGTTGTGTTGTCGGCTGTCTCTGGTTCATGACAGTAATGAAGGTTTTATGAAAATGATGATTCATTAATGGGGGACCTAATTGATTCTCAGCCACAAATTATTCTACCATTTATGTAAAATATTAAGCACTAAAACTAGTACACCAAGGTCGCCCTTTGTTGGTTCGACACAAAGAATGGAACTATCGAGAGAAAACTGACAAATGGTTCACAAATTGACTCTTGGGAGCTTACTTCCTGGCATCAAAAATAACACACATGTATCAGATGTTATTCGGTTCTTTGGAAGCTTCACAAAGACCTAGTAAAAGGACGTCTCTACTATCTTGCGTCCATTGTTATCAATTGAATAAATTAATGGGGTGTAATGTAAATTTAAATTTTCTTATTCATTCCGACAGGAATGCAGACGGAACATGCTAATCATCGCATTTATTACATTAATTGAAAGAATATATTGTCATATATCGTAAATACTTTGTTCAGTAAAATACGATAAAATACATTCATCCGTCGTTCCAATTGTGGAATCTACCCCATCAAATACGGTTAATAGTTGATCAAATACAATCAAATACGGGATTAATAACATATTTTGTAATAAGTGATAAAAGACGCATTTTCAAAATTATAAATATTGATATTGAAGATATGACAAAATTAATTCTATTATATACTCTGTATATAGATGTTCTCTTGTGTTTGTTCACTCGGATCCGGACAGGCAGGCTAACAACTCTATTGTTGCGTTTTTAAAATGACACAATTTAAAAAAGAGTTAAGTTAAAACTGTGTCATTTTACATTAAGAGTCTGTTTTTTTGACATTAATTTAATTTCAGTTCAGTTCAGTTCAGTAGATAAACATTCACTATTTTAAAAATAATTTTAAAAATGTAATAAGACTTGAAACTATGAGACAAGATTAAGACGCATTCACTATTGTCAAAACTTTTTTTTAAAATTAAAAATAATATGCAAATATAATTAATTAATTTTAAATTTTCTGTTCAGTTCAGTTTCAGTTCATGTCAAAAGAACAGACCCTAAGTCTTGTAACCCAATCACTCTAGCTACATGACCAAGGTTTCCACTTTATTTTGGAGGGTGAGCCAGATGACAGAATCTTCCAAGTCCTCAACCACATTGTATCTTTGTAATATCTCACATCAGAAATTGTGACAGTTAGCTAGATAATTAGAGTTATCAGTTCATATGTCACAAATATATCATGATTTTTTGTGGAAAAGTCTCAAATTGTGGTGAACTAAGAGATGTTGATGACATGTGACGTTGAGACAGCTAGATGGCCGGATCATTACAATCTTGTTTTTAGCTTGATTCACTCACCACAAAATCTTATAATGGTTCATTTTGTGAACTTTGATATTTTTTCTCTCGTTAGAGTTGCATTGGTTTAGCACCAACTAAGAATCAAACGTAGGACGTGCCTCAATTACAAAACTAATTTTGATAACTCACATGTCAACTGTTAAAAATTATATAGTGAATCAAATATTGGACTTTTTTTAATAAAAAAACAAAAATTTCCTAATTATAAGAGTAAGTGGGTCCGGAAGTTGGGTTGTTGACCATAAAACAATTTCTCGAGTTTTCTTTTACAAATTACTCCACAACAAACATATCAGAGAAGCTCACCGGACAGGGTTTACTTGGTAAGTCTCATCCAACTCTCGCTGGTTGAAATCGCCGATGCTTAACCAGTTGTTCAACAGAGGCGTACTTGGCGCTAAATGGTCAGTTCGATTCATTACATCATACTGTTTTTTTGAAGTAGTGTGTCCGATTAGAGTCTCGTTTCAGCTAATTGGTTGTTCGTTTGATGGTCTGAAAGGGTTTTTTTAAGTAAAGTTTGGATTTTTAGGGTTCCCGTGTTTAATTGGGATTTGGGTAATTTAGGGGTTTTCTGCTAAATTTATGATTTTGAATAGTTATTGAGTTTCAAATTTGAATGAGCTGATTTTATTTATCTGCAATTGTTGTTAGTTATTGCTGTTGTTTGATGGAAAATGATTTCGATTTGCAGCAAGACATGTTTGACACTAGTGATAGCACGCGTAAAGTTGATACAGAATAAAAGGGATGTGAATCTCAAGCTGATGCGCAAAGAGATTGCGCAATTTCTGCAAACTGGTCAAGAAGCCATTGCTCGCATCAGGGTATGTTATTTGAACGTGAAGTCTGAGCTGAGTGTTAGTCGGCTTTCTGTTTCAAGTGATATGGTGTGATTGCTTCATGTTTTTTCATGTCTGTGGTCTCTTAGGTGGAGCACGTCATTAGAGAGCAGAATATTCAGGCTGCTTATGATATCTTGGAGCTTTTCTGCGAGTTTGTCCTTGCGCGTGTGCCTGTCCTTGAAAGCCAAAAGTGAGCTCTTAGTAACCCTTTTATCATTTTTTTGTTTATAAAGAAAACTTTTGATGCATCAAAATATGTTTGATTAATGCGTGTTATAATTTTGATTGCACATTTGAGAGTTTGATGCAACTTAAGCTGAATATATTGTCTTTTGTAGAGATAGTATTTGTTACCAAAATGTGTAGACTTTAGATAGTATATATTGTCTAGGACTCGTTTGAAATACTAATTCCTCTTGGCAGTTGCATTGCATTTTCTGACATCATATGCTCTGGGAGAATCTGAATATTTTAGTGAGCAAATATATATTTGGGTAACATTTTTTCGCTGTCAGGGAATGCCCTCCAGAGCTGAGGGAAGCCATTGCAAGCATAGTTTTTGCTGCTCCAAGATGTACAGACCTACCAGATCTAATACAGATCAGAAACTTATTTGGTACAAAATATGGGAAGGAGTTTGTGGTGGCTGCTTCTGAGCTACGCCCAGATTCTGGTGTCAATCGATCGGTATAGTTCTTGACTTCTTTTAGTCTTCGTGGATGCATATTCCACCATCTAGTGCATGCATAAACTGGCCATGTAAGTTCATCTGATAACATGCTTCTATCCTTTATGTTTGTAGCTGATTGAAAAACTTTCAGTGAATGCTCCGTCAACTGAAGCAAGGCTTGAGCTGTTGAAGCAAATCGCTATGGAGTATAATCTGAATTGGGATTCATCAAAGACTGAAGCAGAATTTCGAAAAAACCATGAAGATCTTCTTGTAAGTCCTTCTTGGTAATCATTTAATTCATGTGTGTCTAATATTTTAATTTCCTAATCATGTTATTTTTCTAAACTCCTAAAATCTATTCCTTCTGAAAAAATAGTAAAACACTTTATGGTCCTTGGAGGTTGTTTTAGACTGCTCGTTTCATATTGAAATGGTTGAACAGAAAACTTGTACTTGAAAATTTTGGATGAAATTGGAAACCGTCATCATGGTGTACTCGCTTCTTTCACTGTCTCATGCTTGCTGTTAAAATGTGTGATCCAACTTATGATGATTATTTCTTTTCCAGTTTGATGTATTTGGTGATTTCCAATCTTATTGATTTACTTTTCTGTACACAGAGTAGACCAAAGCAAATTGCTATTCCACCAACAACCCATGTTGAGGTCCCAATCCAGCAGACCACTGTGGATCAATCCAAACCTTCAAATGGAATACATAAAGGCTCACCTTCAAATGGCAGGCAAGGAAGTCGATATATCCATAGTACACCAGTCATCAGAAATGCATCATCGTCTAAACCTGATGAAATCCAGCCATCAGTAGTGAAGCACTCATCTCCAGAACCAATCCATGAAGCCAGAAGTGAGCCAAAGCCTCGTCCTTCGGAGGTATTGGACATGGCTCAAGCAACAATTGCCTCTGCTGAACGGGCATGTGCCGCTGCTCATGCTGCAGCCGCATTAGTAAACGTCAACTACATGTCTCAAAATAATGACATACAAGCAGCCAAGTCCTCTTAATTCCCTCAAGTGCAAATCACAATAGTAAGTATATGCCACACTCTCTTGACAGACCACAATCACCTTTTATTTAAAAGCTTATGAGAAATCTAACAGAGCTGTATAATTTGAAATATACGAGGTTTCGCCCATCTGAAATCTGATTGCCCTTCCTAGTTCCAACTACTAATGTGGTCTGAAACATGTGTTTTCTTTATTTTTTCTTGTTCAATAGTGTCGATGATGCGTTGGAGAGCAGAATAAAAAAAAGCTTGGTAGGAGGGAGAAGTTGTGACTATTTTGCCGGCTAGACTACACTGTAATGTTGCTACGAGCCTACGACTCATAAATTACTTCTCTGAATCTTCTGGCAGAGCAAGATGGTTAAATTTCAATGTATCCAAAATAAAAGACAGCTCAAAATAAGTATTTTATTCTGCTCTTGAAGTATAATGATCTTGCTACAAGAATTCCAAAACCATTTCAATCAAATTTTGTTGAAGGCGACTATGTCACAGCTCTGAACATACTCATTGATAGGCTCAGCTGTAAGTTGCCGACGGACACAAGGTCGTCAACAATGGTCAACATGATAGTCATTTTCTTGATGCCATACCCAACTGGTTGCAGCTTGGATGCTCCCCATGTTAGACCTTCGGGTTGAACACTTCCTCAAGCTTCTTCATATCAGTTTCATCATCACACGGCTTGACATCCATCAGAACTGATGACTTCCAAGCTGGTTTATCACGAAGTATCAATAGCCAATTGTTAATGGTTGCACATTTGTGATGAGCATTCAAGTATCAACAAGATAATACACACAATATCGAAACTTCATGTCTACTCTTGCACAATTGATTTCAAGAGTTTATTCAAGTTGATAAGTCACCACTAACCTTCCTTCTTCTTCCCAGACGCCTTAACAGCTGCAGCTCTCTCCTCCGCAGCCTTCTTCTCCTCCTCAGTTTCCACACCAAACAGACCAACATCATCATCCTCAACAGCCGGAGCCTGATACACAAACAATCAAACATTACCACAAAAACAAACATATTTAAACAGTTCACAGAAACCCAATTGTTCAAAACCATACCTTAGCTTCTGTTGCTGGAGTTGCAGTTTCTTCAGCAGCAGCTAAAGAGCTCTTAATAAAAACTCCAGAACCTTCTCCAGAAACACCAGATTTCCTCATCAGCGCTTCAATGTGATTGTACCATCTGGAAGCATTAACATACTCAGCTGAAGGAGCTTTAGATAGAGCAGCATGCACTACAAGATCTTCCTTTAAACCCAGTGATGTAACTCCTGGTAAGTAGATACTCATCAAGCTTCATGATTCCGGCAACAGATCCAAGTCCCTGAAACACAACTGACGCGACTGCTGAGGAGAATCAGAGATCGGACGAGTCGGTAACTAGCTAGGGTTTCCGAGTCAACTCGTTTATCTACAAACTACTGAATACTGATGTGTACAAAGCCAGCCCATTATAAGGCCCGTTTATTTTCTTTGTGTTTCTGTTAGGGTTAACCGATTAAAACGACGTGGTTTTGAGCGGCGAGCTTCTTCGACTCCGCATCCGATGCGGATTTCGCCGACGTGAAGCCTTTCCGCTCATTCTCGACTCCGTTTAAGGTATCTTTGGTTACAAAATTTCGTTCTTTAAGTACCTCATCTCTCAATTTCGCGAATTTTCAATCCTGATATATAGTTGGTCTTGGTCTAGTTAGTGTAATGCAGGCACATTTATGTATGAGAATGCACGTCAGGTGTTCGAGTAAATGTAGCATAGTTTAGTGAGTTGTTGTATTTCATTTCTTGTGTTTTTTGCAGTTTCTGGTCTGTGCCAAATCGATCAAAGGTGCATTAGACCTTTAAATATGTGACTTGGCAAATGAAAATAGAAGTATGATTTATAACTACTTGATTATAAGCATGTGCGATTGTGTTGCGTACACTTCTGTAATAGATGTGACCCTGCATTCTGTTTTTAGCTAATCATAGGGTTTACACGTGGTTTGGCTTGGCAGCAAGTAGGTGGGTATTTAGCTAATTACTTATTTTGTTAAATGATTGTCAAGTTTTAAGTTCTGTATGATTAGCCTTATTATTTGAGGCTCTTGCTCCATGCCACAAATGTGCACGAAGGTTTATTAATGATGACCTTTCTATGGTTTCTGGTTTCCAAGGTTGGAAGAGAAGAAGATGTGGTGGTGGTGGTGGGTTGATCTCATTGATAAGTACTTAGCAGTTAGCATTGATGTTCTGTTCTGAAGACTGATTTGCTGATTCTTAATTATTTAAGGTTTTTAATTCATGTAGTAAATAGCTGCTTATAAGTGTTTTCTTTTTCGTTTGTTTTTTTTATATATTTTACTTATGATTTTGAATGGTCGGAATTACATCTGACGTGTGTTATTTGCTATTGTGAAGGTAAACTGCTTCATTCATTATTCTAGGAGGTCAAGCAAATTTTTTTGTTGGATCAACATCAAGGAATAGAAAGGTATGACCACACAGCCAATTATTGGATTCATACTCTAGTGCACCTGTTTGTAATAATTCATTGATTCAATGGAAGAAGCAAACTGGTGGTTGCAATGACCAATGCGACTAATGATTTCCACATTTGAGCAAGCCATTAATTAAAATTCTTGAGAACTTCAACCCATCAATTTTCGTACCAGTAGGAGTAGGATTTCCTTCCTGTGTCCATGCTGCCAACTCTGCTGACATTACTGCAATATATCCACATTTAAGTGAAGATTTTTTTTATTTTGCAGACAGTCGTGTGTAGTGAATCAGTCACTGAAGTATCATATTGTTATGTATTCAAATATTACCGAGTTTTTCTGACGTTATGCCAAAAATATATACCAAGTATTGCTATTTTAACCTGCTTAAAGATCCCTGTTAGTGGATGAACTCTACTTTAAACTGAGTCCCTCGTCCAGTGATGCCAAGGGGAAATGCCTTGTCCACTGGCGGAGCAGGCATAGCCCTGGCAGTGGTTGGAGTACTGATAAGCATATCAGCAGCGTCGTCAGGGGCAATCAAAATGCTACAAGCAGCATCTGAAGTGAAACAGAGAAACACTGGTAGAAAATGCTTGGCGGGCAGCGGAGTTGGATTTTAGATATGCAGGCTGTGCAGAGGCAACTCCACCATCCTCAGTTGGTCGCCCCTCTATGATTCTATCGCCTTCAACCCTTGTCTTTGCCCTGTGATTCCCATAGGGTTCAAAGGTGTCTCAACTGCATCAGCAAGGGCTACACATAACGTAATTGCTACGGAATCTATAAATGCTCGTGGTTTGCTCGCTCACTTCATTGTAAAGAACCATTTCGCTCATCAATCCTCATTTTGCATCAGCTATGGATGTTTCTCAATAATCTTATCAACAATGACGTACCACCTCTTATCTTTTAGAGTTTTACCTGTAATTCTTCATAAGAGGTTCCAATGCAAAGACGCTAATTATGTACCATGATACGGTATGTGAACTAATCCTTGGCTTTGCCTTAATACGGTATGTTGTTGCATAGGTCTCCTTTTCTCTTTCTTTTTTTGTACCAATGTAAGTATCTGCTATCTAATGATAGTCATTTGTGTTAAAAAAACAACAGGCTGTATTCTTACTGAATTATCTAGCAGAGAAATGGATGAAGCCATGAGATATGAAGAACATCTCTAACGCTGAAGAAGACTCGTCCAAGAAAACAGATGTCTCCTTTCTGCTGTGTCGCCATCCACCTGAGCTAATGTGAGCAACATGTAAAGGAAACTTTGCTATTCTGGATATTTTCCTTTGCACTTTGCAATTCCAAATTAGTAGTTTATAACTTTTGAGTAGATATAAGCATTATTCTTAGGAATGGATACTCAGATTTTTTCTATTGAACAAGATATATGACATGATTTTTCTTTCCACCATCTCCATCTTCAATTGCAATTGGGCACTTTGCTATGTATCGTATGGTCATACTTGTTGGCTGTTAGAATGGTATGCCTCAACTAGTTGATATCAGGATAGTTCCAACTTTACATAGGTCAGACTGAGATATGAGAATCAAATCATTCCATCAGATATTGGAAGAGATTGAATTATTAGTGGTCAACTTTCACATATTCCATTTCTCATAAACAACACCTTTGCTTATTTTTCACTCCATTATTGCTTCATGGAATTTAAACCACATGCCTGTGGAGTGTGGACTCTTCAGAATTCCAAATTGCCTAGTGTTTATCCCCTACAATGCTGTCTATTTTCGACATTGCTAATGATATGATTCTCGGACAACGATTGGTTTGAGGAGAACTCAAATGGGTCCTCCCCCAATAGCACCTCAAACCAATCCCACCCGACAGTGTATCATTTCTTACATATGTGAATCTATACCCTATTAACATTGCTGATTTTGCTTTCATTATCATTAGTACTGGTTTTTCCTTGGCACATGGTGGAGCAGTGAAGTGCTAGCTGTAATGCTCTCATTTAATGGCAAGTTAGATTTAGCTTAGCACTAATCCTCTATTTGTTGAGATTCGTTTTCAGACCTACCATGATGAAGCTTTTGTCTTTGTCTGTATTTGCTTATGTGCGTATGCCTAACTTTGACATTCTCAGCTAACCTCATTCATTGTCTGATTAGGAACCTTTTCCTAACACTACCATGTCTAGCCAGGTCCATAAAAGAACCTAACCACAAAAACACAGGACACGACGAGGCACTACTCTTTCACCTTGTATTCTCGTATTATATAACGATTTTCTTCATAAGTAAAGATGTTAACGCCTTGTCGCTTTTCTCATCTCGTTAAATATCAGTTTTTTGGGTATATAACGGTATTATACATTATTGCAATAGGTCTTAATTTCGCGAAGCTTTTTTAGTACTGTGGGGCTTGCTTTATGTTCGTAAAGCCTAGTTATAATCACTGGTACTCGTTCGCACAGTTTAACCTGTGCGCGATAGTGTCATGCATGCAGGGGGTAGCGTCACGTGTTAGAATGTCGTTTGAGAGGATTGAGTGGTTAAATAGGACAACGTGTGAGAGCGTGCTTTGAGAGGAGTGGGTGGTTTGACGGGAGTGGGATCTCGGGTAAAATCGAAAAAAATGTGATCATTCAAGTAACCGATCAACTCCTTATGCTTTTCTTAATAGGAATAAAAACTCAAATGAACGCGCTTTCCGACAGCAAAATCACAGCTATGTTATTTGCGACTGCAAACCGATGTGTTCTGTACTTGTGAGATTAGCTTTTAAAACAAATTAGTCTCTACATCCTTGGACGGACTAAAAGTACGGTAACTAAAAAGGTAAATATCAGGTAAAAAAATGTCTAAATATAAAAAGTATAAAGAGATCATAAGCATAGATGTACATTCTAATCAATGGTTGAGATTATCCAATTGATAGTCATTAAATTATAATAAAAATGATTATTCAATGTTTGAGGGTATTTAAGACATTTTGATCTAATTTACATGAGAATTATAAAA
>JAWWMW010000983.1:39399-52542 GCA_035048345.1 Echeveria elegans
ATGAAATGTGTGTGTAACCTAAAGAAAGGCTTTAGGTTTAAAGAAGCTCAAAACTTTCAGCCAATAATTACTCCAATATAGTGTAAAATAGTCTTTTGTTGGAAGAAATTGGAGGTGGGGAAAAAGGGGAAGGGTGAGTGGAAGTAGTGTTCATAGACAGCCTTTAATAAAAAAAATTAAGAACTTTAAAGGTCTGTTTGGTTCATGGAAAGTTTATAGATGGAAAGAAAATTTTAAAGGAAAAACGAAATGACATGTTTGGTTGCTCAAGAGAAAGTTAAAATTCATAAAGAAACCTTTAAGGCTCCGTTTGGTTGCAAGGAAAAAGAAGAGGAAAGAAAAATTTTGAGTGAAAATGAAATTTTGTGTTTGTTTGTAAGGGAAAAAAATACAAAAAAATAGGCAAATTGAGATCAAATTTTCCTTACAACTTTCTCATGAGAAAATCATTTTTCTTAAAAAAAAATCCTCACTTTTTTCCGCAACCAAACGGAGCCTAAAATTTTTCTCCTAAGGAAACTTATGTTTCTTTTGGCTTTCCATTTCACTTTTTTTTTTAACTTTTCCGACATACAAGGGGTGAACAAATAATACATGTGAATCCACTATGACCATGCATGTGGGTTTTTGGGAACAAAGGAACTTGTTCATATTCTGCACTTGTCAAAACTCAAATCAAAATGTGCAAGTGGGGGAAGATAAAACAGTGAAGAGAAAGCAGTTATCACCAACTTATCTATCAAGCTTTTTTTGAATCCATCTCTCTCTAGCTATGTACATTGCTATTATGCTATTGCTACTGCGCTATGTCAATCAATGGTTTTTTGACAATGAACAATTGATCCTACTACCCCGGAATAATTATTTCCACATTATGCGTTATGCGTTATGGGTTGATGTGTGTTGTTGTGAGTGGTTTGAGTGAGAGGAACTTTCCAAGGGATTGGCCGATGAAAAGGAGCTTCCAAAACTCCCATCCATTGTTTTCTTAATGATGTTTCGACTTACTACACTGTAAAATAAGAAAAAGAAGAGAGCACAATAACAAGGGGAAGATGGGGTATGAGTAAGCTTTTCTTTTTACTTGTGAGTCGAGCCTCACAAGTCACGAGTAAAAGGTAAGATGGGGGGGATTGGAAATTTGCAATGTCAAGTGAAACAATTTTAGTAGGAGTATGCAGGGATGAACTTCTTAGTTTATCTCCTTTTTATGACACACTTATTGATTCACATTTAAATGAAAATAAGAATCTAGAATGTTACTAATACATATTTAAACATCACTAAAACTTTTAAGTTTTTTTGTAATGGGATAGAATGTGCTTTTTTTAATGAGGGTTTAGAGAAATGTGATTAGTGGAAAGCATTTATAGATATATCAATTAAAAGGAGAAAATGTATATTAATTAATCACTAATGCAGTTAAATAACCATGCTCACTCTCACTGTCATCTTTAACTAACTTTTAAGTTGGATACTTGTACAATACGATTTTCAAAAGCAATCATCTATTTAATTTCATGTTTCATGCGACTGTCTCTTACTAGAAAAATGGGAGGGCAAAATTACATGATGTCAACCAGTTGAAAGGTAGACATGATGGCAAAATGGGAGGGCACATAACTTAGTTGTACTATTGTTCTTTCTGTGGACCAAAAATCAATGCTGTAAACATTGCCATGTCCCCCAGTTGACCTCAGATCCAATTCATTCCCCGCTGCAGTGTATACAACAACATTAACAGGAAACATCTAGTTCTTGCCCTTCTTATTCTTGCCTCTTTTCTTCAAGCTAGTTGCGGCACCTTCATCCTCTTCTGCCTTTTGCTCAGCCTCTAATATAGACAACTGCAATTTTCAATATAAGTTAGTTGAAGATTGGCTAACACGTTTTCATCATGGTTGCACGTGACAGTAGAGGCTAGTTACGTCCATTAGCAGTGTCAATATATATAAGAGAAGTCTTACCTCGTCAAGGATTGGTTTGAGCTCCTTGTATCTAGCTTCAGCGAGATCAAACCCATCTTTTCGGAGTTCCTATGATGAAAAGAAAATAGCTGAGGAACTCAAAACTACAACCTCGTAAGTGAAATGCTGAAAGCCTCTCAGCTAGTTCAAAATGTGCATTGTAATTGCAAAGTCGAGTGCATTTTTGGGATGGACCATTTCATAAGAATAGTTGATGAAGACTAATATTGGCACTGTTTCTGCATTTATGCACTCAAGTTGAAATCTATAAAGCTGAAAAAGCAAGCCTGGTATGGTAAACACTAAACAGTAAGAAATAAGCCAACCTTGCCAGTGTGTTGAGTATGTTCATGGGCTGCCATCAGCCAGTACATATTTGTCCGCTTGTAGAACTCTCTCAAGGTTTCTCCAGGCTTCAACAAGGAGAAATAATTGATATGAATTAAAGAGTTATGACTACAGATCATACAGTCTTCCACTAAAAGAAGCCACGGAGATTTCATAACAAAATCACAAAATGATCAGTTTAAAACGCAGAATACCGTAGGAGTTCTTTGTGAATCAGAAAGCCCAAGATTGGCTCTTATCATTTCTATTCTGGCCCTTTTTTCTTTCCTTTTGAGTTTCTTCCCTCCACCTTTAATCATCGCGACCGCATCTCCTATTTCCATCGAATCACCAACATCCTCTGCCTAATAATAAAAGAAACTAGATTACATTACATCAATGAACTCGAATAAATATACTGAAAAAAGCTTTTTAACTGGAATAAGATAAAGAAAGAAAAAGAGAGATTTAGTGTATATATAACACTAATTATAAAGAATGTGAAGTTAAACTGCACTGGGCAAACATTTTCCATAGATGATTATCAAACTGACAAAATGGAGCAACAATCACCATTGCATACGAAAACGAACACAAATGTAATTTGTACTAATTTATTTTCTCCTGGGTTTCTGCATCTAGCCTTTTGATGCTATACATAAAAACAAATAAAGACCTGCAGCAAAATTAAAGATGCTAACCTCCATCTCATCATCAGTTTCATCTTCTTCACTCTCACTGTTGGATTCATCTTCACTATTCTCGTCATCATCATCTTCATCATCGGAGGCTTCTTCTATCCATTCAGATTCAGATGCCTACATCAGACAGCAGTAGTAAAATTGTTGGGGAGTTTACCAACATAAAATTAAGAACAGAATGGCCATGACCAGAGAAAAGTTCAAAGGATTAATTCATTGCTGAGAAAATTAGAATAAGTAAAATGAGGAAGTGAGAATTTGAACACTCTTATCAAGGCAAGTAGGTCACAAACCGGTATTATGCACTTCCATTCATCCAGCTTGCTCAAATTAAGGGAATAAAGGTCGTCAAGCGTAATCTCACGATCCTTAATCTCCATCATTCCCCCGTACACATACAATGTGTCCTTTCCAACCACAGTGCATGCGTTTATACGCCCACAGGGTTTGACTACCTAGAAAATGAAGGTTATATACAGTCAACAAATTGGGAAACTAACAATGTTCGTTCATTGTGAAATTATACTAGTAATCAACCTCAGGCAAAGAAGGTTCTGATTCTGAAGTCACAGAAGTTTGACCAGGCTTTGAATCAGATTCAGTAGGCATCTCCTCATCATCAACAATCATGTTTGTTTCCAGATGGGAAGCTATATCAACCACTTCACTCTTGTCATCAACTGTGTCCTGAGCTAAACCATTCATTTTCACGTCAGAACTCTTCTTCGACTGCAAATTTCATATTTACATAGCAGGAAAAAAGTTAGACCAGCATCATGATTGAAATGGAATGTGCACTTAAGGAGAATTGTATATGAACCTTATCTTTGGTTGACTTTTCTTTGCGTAGCTCCAATGGGTACCTAAGGAAAAACAATCATTCGATGTCTAAATGTAAAATACATTTATGCAAATACCATACTTTTGTAAATGCTGTTTTGTTTTGTAGATTCCCACACTAAATACTTTTTAGGTCTTCTAATTAATAGATCTGACAATTGAGTTACATAAATGAGCGAAAAAGAAATAACTATCGTGCAATGCGGTGCTACTTTTGACAATTGATTTAACTTGTTTTCCTTGAAATCAAGAAAACGGGTTCAGCTCAAGTTATCAAAGGGTGCGCCTTAATGGCACTGGCGTAGAGCACAAAACTGGATGTTGCTTACCATCTGCGAGTGTCTATTTGAAAGCCATACAGTTCATTCAGAAACAAACTCATCATCACATCACCTGCACATAGAATAATAAGAAACATGAGTGACAGGATTCAAATGCATAAAGAAACAAAGCATGAAATTACTTTCATAAGCACAACAGTTCCCTCAAACTAATCTAATTAAATCCGAAAACCGCCAAATAATAAAGGCACGGGGACGAACCTTCCATTTCCAAGTCTACAACTCCCCCAAATAATAAAGCTCGCTTTTTATGGAGACACATAGAAAATCCAGCCCGGGCGCTTGGAGGCATGCCACTTTTCTTCACCTATTTCAAAATATGACAAAAGAAACATATGAGTCCAAAAATGAAAAATAAAATAAAATAGAATGTTTAAACTGTGGTGCCTATTTCAACAAAAAATACCATATCAGTATATCTAAAGCAGTTAGTCCAATAATGATAGTGCAAAGCAACTTGACACTCGTAGGTCAAGTTAATGAATTATGGCCACATAAAACTCTCTTCCGGATAGGAAACAAAAAACTGGTCTGATCTATCAACCTCTTAAGTCTCAAATATCAAGTCCCAACTGCTCCAATACTTCTAGAGGGTTAAAACTAGTCACGGCATTATAATACAATGGTCCTACTCGAGAACGCCAGGTAGGGAACAATATTGTGCAGTATTATATTATGTGTGATACTGTTATATAAAAGAAAAGAGGAGCAAACCTTATTCCACTCCCAATTTCTGGGATCAAGAGACCACATGTCTGCGTGGACAATTCCTTTCTCAGATTGATTGTTTTTGTCTGACGAAACTTCTTTTGAATATCCACCATAAAGGAATATCTGCAATTTTTGAAGACATCAAATTGAAGCGATCAATGTAGTATACTAACACCCAATGTTATCCAGAGAGTGCAACTTGCGAGACTTGTATGATTCTTAATAGATTATCCTAATTAAGAGGTCATCAATCACTTACTTCATCCTGATACACAAATAGTTGAAACCCACTACGGGGACTCGGCCACATGCACCCAGGGGTAGGCTTTATTTCTTGCCACTGAAAACCGAGAAGTTTATCACAACTTAGAGTAGCATAACATTATGTATACAATAAAATTGCCTAGTTTCGGATAACAAAAGAGTTATAAATTAATAATCAGATAAGTGTAAGGCTGTACCTTGTACTGGTCGAGGTCAAAAACATACAAATCATTATAGTACCTGCAATGACGCAGACCTGTCAGTATATAAACTGAAGTTATCAAGCATAGATGAATGAACTTCACACAATAAAAAAATATTTTGCCCAGGAATTCAACCATCTTCATCACCAATTGGCATGGCCGAAAGCTATAATTTTAAGTTTTCACTACAGAATTTATGTTTCTAAAATTTGGAAAATAAAGTAAATAATAACAAGGACTGATTACCTGCATCATGATCTATCTTAGAATGGAATAATAAAAAAATAGTTCAATACATAATGTAATTAAAACAACTACGGCATTAGAATAGCAATAGGTAGAATATCCAAAAGTTGTTCAACAACCTCACTTCTCTGAGTGTGTCATAAAAGCCACCAAATACAATGAGCTTATGTTTATACAACACCTGCAAACACGTGAAGACACATATAAGATATCGGATATATAAATACCAAAGTCTAACTGAACAAGGCACAATTAAAAGCTCAAAGTGTTCATTACGGTACGTAAACCTTAGATGATAAGTGTTACTGAAAACAATCTAAACCAGGAAAGGATGGAGGGATTCTTAAATGACTTGGAGACAGATGGAAACAAGAAAATAGTTTAACAGTCGAATTGATTTTAGCCATGATATATACATGATAGAGTACGGCATTGATTTTCAGTCAAGTATGAGACATTAGGTATGAAGTGTCGAATGGGGTGTATGAGAATCATAGTGTATCGGTGAGTGTCATCTGTAAACACTATCAACGTCGAATAATATGTATACATGAACAACGTCAAAACAAAAAATTTAACAGTATATGCATTGGGCAATAGCTTGAGGAGTCCCGACATTACCATCCGATGACCCGATCTAGGACTTGGGCATCCTTTTAAATTTAATTGTTCCCACTGATTTGTTTTGAGGTCCAACACCCAAAAATCCTGAGATTAAAAATAATTGTCATCACATTCTCGAAACAAATGTAGACCCCTTAACACAATTTAGCTTGAACTCTACAAAATGAAGCATACTTTGTAATGGTGGAACCTTTCTTGATTAGGGGATGTAAATTCGCCACCTATACAAATCAATGTTAAATACTGTCTTAAAAGTCCATCTATAAGTATTAAAATAATAACAGTAATATAAATGCTGCAAGATTAACCAATGTACCAAAAATATACAAGTAATTCTTCCAAGCAATCGCCTGATGTGCACTACGAGGGGGTGGACTGTTGGGGCTTGATACTAACTTCCACTCATTCTTCTCAACATCATATCGGTAGAGATCACCATATACAAATGTCTACATTCACACGAACTGAAATTTATACAAACAATACCAAAGATGCTTAGCAAAATGGAATTGAAGAATACCATTACCAACCTTGTTCCCATTGTAGAATTCACCTCCATACAAAATCAACTCAGTCTCCTTCAACGGATTAATGTTTAGCTACACAAAATAAACCGGTCAATCAGAAAAAGTTCTGAATTTGATAACACATGAAAGTAAGGAAGCAATGAATTGATACCGAGCAGTTTGATCGGCGAGAGGGTGCAGGGACATTATCTTCAACGTGCACTTCCTTCTTCTTAGCCTCCTCTTTCTGAATATTCAACTAAATGAAACAGGAAAAAATGCATCAATTCAGTATCCAAAAATTCAACCTTGAAAGAAGAAGTAACAGAATTTCGGGAAGAGTACCAGAATGGCGTCGATGTCGTCCTCCACAGACACTTTTTTGTTCTCTCTTCGAGCTTTTTTCTCTTCGGCTTTGGCTGTTTTGCGCTCAGTCTTCTCCTTCCCCTTCCCCGGCTTCTTCGTCTTCTTACCCATCTTCACTCGCTTCCTTTTCTTCAGGTTTCGATTTCGACTACTCGTCGCGCCGCACACGCATAGACTCCTCGCTACGGCAATAACGACGTCGGGGTCACGCTCTCCGGTTTGGATGGATGCCCTTTTTGAACCGGCCCAATGTTTTGTGTGTGTGTACATTTTTCAATTATGCTCACAGATGGGTCTTTCCGAATTCGTAATTTAATCAATCAAATAGGAGCGGAACTCTGTTAATTTTTTGATGTGGTGCGGGCCTAATTTAAAATAAATATTTTTGTTTTTTTGTCATATTTCTATTTTATCTTATTCCGATTTTGTCTTATTCATTTTTTTCTTATTCCGATTTATGCTTATTTCTATTCTTATTTTTTTATTTCAGTTTAGATTTATTTCTATTTTTCATCGCTATATGTATGATTCACTATTCTAGATATTCTATTATATACTAGTGGCTATCCCTCGTCCCGACGGGAATGTGGGGAACAAATGCTTGTGGTCTGAGCCCGTGAGGTCTGTGTAAATTTTAACTTAAAAAACTAAAGGTATGTGCAACATTGAAAACATCTATTTGACTATACGGTTATGATCCTATTATGAATTTTTATTTTTAATTTTAAATGAGTGATTTTTTTGTTAATTTTAATGTTTAATTTTTTAATTTAAAATGGTTTTGGAAATTTTATTTTAAAATTTTTTTAAAATTTTAAATGAGTATTATTTTTATATTTTGTATTATTCCTATTTTGTCTTATTTCATAATTGATTCAGCGATGAAAGTATATTATTTAGCGACGAAAAAATCTCGTCATTATATGTGTGGTGATGGATTGTAATCTATTATATATATAGATGTCTTATTTCTATTTTGTCTTATTCCATAATTGATTCAGCGACGAAAATTTTTTAAAAGAAAATGTGACAATCCGATCAAGTTTTTCCAAACGACGTCATTTTGACATTTGTCCTTGGCTCATTAGTATTAAAAACTGCTCATTCAAAGCAAACTTTAGTTCCATAACTCGATTCATACCCAAACAAATATTGAAAATTACTCATTCCACGTGAACTTATTTAGAATTATTTTTCAAAAGTCACTATGTCACACAAAAACATTACAATACAATCTTTACATATGCAACTCTCTTTGACATCAGTTATGTATCATCAAGTGAAGACTATAAAACAGATAGATTCATTTCCATTGACTGTCATCACAAGGAAAACAACCTTCTTGCGCAATGTCATCAATTTGAACTCCTGAGTCATAAACCTGACCAGCTTTCCAATTTCTGGGCAAGACACTTTTAGCCCAAATGTATTTTCCATCAAATCCGGATGTGACGATTAAACGAAACTGCAGTGGACCTTCAGGGACGCGGTTTATGTCCCATACAGCACCAAGTTTCCTGCTCATGAATCCCCAGTTTGCTGATCCAACCTACATTTACGTATCGATTCGTTTTTTTATAGCTAGAATTAAATTGAACGTACTGAAAGATAAATTTCAATTTTATCAGAAAAACACCTGGTCTGTTTTCTTTAGGCCAATCTTTGAGACTTTATAAGTTCCTTTTTAAGGTGGTTAACTAAAGTTCCAATAGTACCTTGGCGACATCGACGCCGACAATCTCAGTCTGGCCGCCTTGGTAAAGGAAATTGACTGCTAGATAATGTGGCATCTTGCTAGATTCCTCTACGCGCACCGCCAAGTTCTTTTTCTTGTAATCACAAGGTACCCTATTCCATTCAAAAAACACATGAAAAAAATTCAATTAGTCCAACCACCGACTACAATCCAAGTCGGTACCAAAAATGGCATTAGAGGACGGACACTATGTAATGCTAACCTTCTGTAATCAACATCAGCAATTCCCAGTTTGAGTAGCTCTCGATCCATTCCCTTATTGGCCATAGCGCGGAAAGCTCTGCTACTCAAAACTAAATCAGTTTCGTTCCTCTTGCTAAGGTCAGTTACAATTACCGTAGTCCCGCTTTTGTTACAAAATTTTGTGTCTTTACATCTAATCTGCACATACCGCATAATTCACATTTGAATACTAAATTTCCAGAGATGACATTTTGATCAAATAAGTAAAATTTGAAGGCTACAGTGAGGCTTAAAACCTGGAAACAAGCGCCACAACCCGCGCCATCTTTGAAAATGGCGGGCACGGCAGCCGCCAAGTGCCCGCCATTAAACCCTATAGCTAAGGAGCCATATCCACATTTCCCAGCTACATCAAAAACACACAAAATTAATCAGCACCCACTTCACAAAATCCAATTTTGTCACCTGGGCAAGACTCAAAATTCAATCTTTATGACTAAAAACTAACAACTAAGGGCCGCGGCGAGGTTGGAGAAGACGGCGGCTTTTGATTGGTGCAAGCAGCGATCACAAGCTGTAACCAAAGGTGCAATGAAACACAAGAAACTGATCAATAAAAAAGCTGATGATGATTGAAAAGAAAACATTTTTTTGAGGATTTGTTGAGTTGTTGAAACTGTGATCGAAATTAGGGATTTATAGTAAGCAAGTGGAACAGAATGGAGTACAGGTCAGCAAGAATTGAGAGTGTGAATGGATAGAATTTTGTTGAATTTTGAATAGCTAGCAACAGATGGTGTGGTGTGCTGTGGTATTGGTTTGGTTGAGAAAGAGACAACGAAAGTGGTGATACGCGGCGGAGCAAGTAGTGGAAATTATGATGCTTACCGACTTTGGAATTGGACAGCAAAACAACAGCTGGAGGGGGCAAGTCAACGACAAGTGATGGGAGTCAAACTAGTGACTAGTGTTGTGTTCTGTGTTTAAGGATATTTTTAAGAAATGCGTGTTGGATTGGTCTTGTTTTTATAGAGCGTGCTGGATTCATAAATTTGTATTTACGTTACTCGTATTTGAATGATTAAATGAACGAGCTTCGATGTCTCATCCATTAAATATTTCAAAAATGATTGTAAGTAGGTAACCGAATGTCTGAATGAATAAACACATAAGTTATAATAATCACTAAGTGTCGCGTATATCCATCATCTTAATATTATATCGAAAATATGACTTACTAGTTGGGACAACAGATGTGCATTCGAATTATATCGAATGAGCTCGTCGTTGATTGAACTATTTTCATCAGATATTTGAACACAAATATTCTAAAAAAATGTTCCAAATTATTAATTAGATAGTATAGCATTTAAGATCCTGAGGCTCAAATGTACCATCATTATGCAACACTAAGACCTATGGATGGTGGATTTGTTATCATAATTTTAAGGGATAAGTGGAGTGTCCATAAACTGTTAATGCCCACTTTGTGAATCATCTCGGTTGGCATGATGATTTTCATTTCATGTCTACATTTTCATACAGAAACTTACGTTATATTCTTGTAAAAAAGAAACATATGCTATCATGATTTGGTATTGTATTTTGCTTTACCAGTTTTAATTGAGAGTCTTTACAGTACGACATTTTCGATTCTCAATCGCCCTTACCGAATTAATATCAAAATCACAGTGGGTTAAAATAATCTATGTAACATATTAAAATTTTGATTTAGAAACTGAATGGTATACAAAATAACATCAATTTCTCCTTAAATTTCCGACAACTCACAAATATATAAACTTAGACCTTGTTTGGTTGCCGGAAAAAAAATGAGAAAATTAAAAATAAAAATAAAATAAAATAAAAATAAAAATGAAATTTGTGTTTGGTTGTAAGAAAAATAAATATGAAAAAATAGACAAAATGATATTAAATTTTTCTTACAACTTTCTCAAGAGAAAATCATTTTTTTATAAATTATCTCACTTTTTTTCGCAACCAAACAGAACCTTAGTGAAACCTTCGACAAAACAAACATGCATTATTATCTAGCTCTTCTGCATATCAAAATCTTACCCACTGCATGCAGAAGTTCAAGTATTGTGCCAGTTCGATTATATTATTTGTGTAACTTTCTTTCATTGGCATCTTACACGATACGAAAATGACCAAGTTTTAGCTGCGTTGATCGCTGATTCTTGTACATATTGCATTAACTTATTTTTACACAAATTTCGAGATCGTAAATATTTAATTGCAGGGTAAAACTAATTAGGCTACAAGGGTGTATTTGCATTAATGCATGACAACGAGAAAAAAAGTTGCACTTTTAAGAGTCATTTTTATTTAATATAAAATAAATTATTTTTACTAATTATCAGACATTCTCTAGATTCAAAACGGCCATTAAGCATTGACATCACCATTGTATATTGTTAGGTGATCAAGCCAACCAGCTAACATATGCTGTGTATTCCTCCTACTTTTACTACATTTGACATAATGTCCTATTTATTATTGTGTGATTTCGATCTTCATATAATTGACATCTTCCAAATATGTTTGACAATGAAACGTAACAATGATGGTTCATTCTAGCTACATGTAGTACCAAAATTCGTTAGGCGATAATCTTAACATTTATGCTAGATACCATATTTAAATATACCGAAAGATCTTAACCTGTTGTTATGAACAATTATCAAATATTCATATCAACCAGTAATCACTTTATATTATCAAAAATCAAAATGCTTGAGATAATTTGCAAACACACTTGTGACATTAGGCTTGTAAATTACCAACAGTTGTACAATTACTTCTTTTTCTATGGAAAAAGAATATTCTACTGTTGTTAAGTAGTATAAATTATTATAACAACTAACAAGGTTTTCAAAATCAAGCCTTGTTAACTAATTCGACTTGGATGGAATAAAATTCCAAAAATCGTGAAGACGCGTTTATAGTTATAGAAAACACACTTAGTCTAGATTCATGAATAATGTAAAAAGTTGCATGTTGGACAAAATGAGCTTGTTATAAGAGGTAAATTAATAATCTAAATTGACTTCAAAAGATTTTGCGCCGAATTTATAAAGATTTTTCATGAAAGCAAAGGCCCCGTTTGGTTGCAAGAAAAAGAAGAAAAGAAAATTTAAAGAAAAATTTTAAGTGAAAATGAACATGTGTGTTTTGTTGTAATGAAAAAATAGACAAAATGAGATCAAATTTTTCTTACAACTTTCTCATGAGAAAATTATTTTTCTTTAAATTATTTTTCTTACTTTTTCGCTGCAACGAAGCGGAGCGAAAGTATTTTGAACTCTTACGATTTTATCAAAAAATGTTTCTACCTTCAAGGTAACATTCATATTGACGCGGTAGATGGAGGTTTCAACAACCTTAGTTACATAACATGTATAAAAAAATGATTGGAAATAAGATAGAAATCATAATTCATAATGTTATAAACTTTTCTTTTATAATTTTTTAAAGTTACAATTTTAAAGAAATGCATACATCAAACCAATATCAACTTTTTGGTTTGTTTTGTTATCATCACCTCTTTCATTATTATATTATATACTTTACTCTATGTCGAAAAGCCTAAAAATAAAGGGAGCTGTTAATCGCACCCCCCGACGATAAAAAAATGAAGAGGAAATTGCATAAAGTGTTGCATAGGCTCCGGTCTTTAAAAATCGGAGCGTATTGTGGGAGAAATACGCTCCGGATTTTAAGGACCGGAGCGTAAAGGGTAATATAGGCTCCGGTTTTTAGAGACCGGAGCGTAAAGTCTAATATACGCTCCGGTCTTTGAAGGACCGGAGCGTATTTCGTTTCTAAAATTAGGGTTAAAGCTTCTCGTTCTCTCATTCCCTTTCATTGTTTTCACACTCTTTGTTGCCGTCTCCGTCGCACTACTAAGCCCCAGTTTAGACACACGTTTGTTTCCGTTGCTTTCGGCCACTTTACAAGTTCGTTTCTTCGTCGCCGCTGTTTCCCCTTAGTCCGATTCATCCCCTGTGTCGATTTCATCCGCACCGTGTTAGGTAAAATCGCATTTTTGGTTTTGTGTTGTAATTTCAATGTTCAATCCATACTT
>JAWWMW010000983.1:79747-92067 GCA_035048345.1 Echeveria elegans
TTCTATGGAAAATGTCAAGATACAGAGGTGCTGGCAAATCCCTCTTTCTCTTCAGCTCAGCTTACATGAGACAAGTAGGGAAAACTTATGGCTAGTTAGACACACATATACCACTGGCAACCATCCCCTTTTCTTGGCTGCCACATGTGTTGCATCGGATTGGTATAAGTTTCCATATGATCTCGTGTCATGTCGTCTCGAGCCAGCCCTGTTACTCTCTTGGATGTTGTCCAGTTGCGCTCGAAATCTGCCTTCAAGGTGGATATTTCGAAATTCCATGGTTACCTCAAAGATGGATTTCATTGACTGGCTTTCACTCTTAAATCTTAATGACGTTTCAAATAATGGACGTGTCAAGTTGGGTGCAACCTATGTTTTGATTTGAGAGGGCGACTTTGTTAAAATATTGGTATTGAGTACTGACCCTTGAGAGGTGGTTTTCGGATAGAAAATAAGACTCCGTTTGATTGTGGAAAAAAAAACGAGGAAATTTTTTTAAAGAAAAATGATTTTTCAATGAGAAAGTTGTAAGAAAAAATTGATCTCATTTTGCCTATTTTTTCATTTTTCCACAACAATCAAACACACATTTCATTTTCACTCAAAATTTTTCTTTAATTTTTCATTTCCTCTTCTTTTTTTTCCGCAACTAAACGGGATATAAAAAAAGCCAACAAGTTTGTTAAAATCAAATCACACTCATCTTTTGGGAACCTTGGTAAAACAAATCTTGTGTGTGTGCAATTCAGTTTTGCATATAGAGTAATAAGTTAAGTTAGCCGGAAATGCTTGGCCGGAGTCCCCTTTATTAAACAGATGGTTACAGCCTCCTCGCAAGCTCAGACCATAATATTTGCAAAGGGGTATTCTTTTCATCAAAAACATCATATCATCATACATCGCAATCTACAAAGCCAGAGCTAGTGATTATACATCTCTGCTCATCACTAAGTACACAATAGGTTCAGTTACAACTTACAATATCAGTCCGCTTACGTACTTCTTACTATCAGAAGAGTTTGAACAATGCTGGCTTACACATGCAGCACCGAGGAGATGAGTATGTATCCCTTGCATCTATGTTATCTACGTTGCTAGTCCTCCTCAGTTCAGACCGGCCGAGGTTTATTACATTCTTTTTCCCTGTATAAGCCCTATGCTCCTGATGCCAGAACATAATACAAATCCATTATTCAAGTCTACGTCATGTGTGGTATTTGGTAGCAAATGATAATATTCAAGGAGAAACGACTAAAAAAGTACCTGAAGAGCTCGGTCTAGATAGGTGTCTTCAGAAACCAAGAACACGTCACTGTTGAGTGCGACAATGTAGTCAATAGCAGCCATCGCATATGAGCTGTTAACAAAAGGCGAGAGCTCCCCAGCTCGGGCCACCGTCTCCATACTCACCAAGTTTGCATACTCAGCTATCAATGGTTTCAGTGTCTCCGCTGCACTAAGCGGTTTTGTTCCTGCACCAGCTGCATACAGTGTTGCTCTTTTTGGAACTCCAATGCCTTTGAATAGCCTACATAGCAATCCAATGGACGCCTAGCCTTTAGTCTTTTATTGAAAAGGGGTCACCACTTTATTTTTGTTTTATTGACAAGACTACATACTTGGCAGTATCTCCGACGACCAGCCCTGTCTTTAGATGCTCATGCTGATGCTTAGCATTGAACTGCGAGTTTTGGCATATACTGTTTAGGCAAAGATCGAAGGCAGCATATGGCCCTTCGATCCAAAGTCTCTTTGCTAGCCTATACCCGATTTCTCTTACAGGACTTGAAAATCTTAAAGCATGAAAAGCCACCTGAGTTTCAATTTAAATAAGGATGGCTCTCATTAGACTAACATAATCGCGCAACACCTTTAGATTCACGTTCTTTTTTAGTACCTTGCAACGAAGCTTAAGAAGGTCCGGGGTTAGTTTTCCTATGAGTGTAGACTGGATCCCGTTCAGCAAGAGAACACCTTCAGCGTTTAGCTGCAAATTAACAAGTATAAACAGTCACTGGAGTGTTTGAAAAAGACTTTGATCGGCTGATAAAGAGGTTTTAAGGATAGTTGATTGGCTATAGCTTACTTGCTTGCGGAACTTGGCTCGAATCCACTGTGGAGTGACATGACGAGGAAGCTGGAATCCGTTAAGTTTGTTGGAAACCAAATGTGTATAGTGTGATGCAACGATTCGAACATCGTAGCGCAAAGTCCTGATGAAGTGCTCCATATCAAATATATCAGCAAATTCACTGCATTCCACATTCAAGAAAAGAAAATTGAATCACAACCATATTGAAGATAGGATGAAGAATCATAGAAGGAACAAAAAAAAAAGGGGACCTTTCGACCACAAATTCCGATTCATTTTTCAAGACAGGAACAACCAATGCAGCTCCAAGAATCCGCGAAAAGATTACAGCTTCGACTATCTGATTCCGCAACTGATATAAATCCCCAGAAACTAAAAACATTAAGAACCTCCTTTTCTCCTTAGAAACCCTAGCAGAGCTTTTCCGGTAGTGAAAGCTGAAATCCTGACACAAACAAGGCTGTTTGAATCCTCCTCCAGCAGCTTGATCAGCGTCCTGTTTCCAAAACTCAGCTTCTTCTTTTCTCATATTATTCAGAACAACAAGTGGATGAGACGGCAGAATTGTTACTGAACCTCCGAACAAGGATTCTAGCAATGAAGACTGTTTGTTCCCCGTTGACACCATCAAAAAGAAGATTGACATTATAGTGAAGAAAGAGATTAACGATAGCAAGAAAATGTGTATCGGGGGCGGAAAAGATGACACCGACATGTCGTGGCTTCTGGATCTGTAGCAATAGCTATACATTTTCTTTTTGGGAGGATCGATTGGTGAAGATGATATCAATGGGTGTAAGAAAGATGAAGTTTTTTTCACTTCAGCCATGGAAACTTGAAGATGAAGAACAGAGCAGAGCAGAGCCGGAAGGAATCTTCTTATAACTGAAAATGATGAAAACGGTTCGCTTACTTATTGGGCTTTCGGATCGGCCCAATGGTTGACAGGAAGGTTAAAAAAGTCAACAAATTTGCTGGTGTGAGCAAACCGAGGATCGGAACGGATCGTCGATGGAGCAGAGCAAGGGAAGCTCAGTCGTGTCGGAGATAATCGATTTTCTCAACGCTTCGCCGACTGCCTTTCACGCCGTTGGTAAGTGATTCAGATCGATTGATTGACTGATTCGTGTCTTTAAATTTTAATGATTTTATTCATTTCCGCTCTGATGATTATTTGAGATGAACTCTGATAGGAATTGGTTATTATTATCTTTTTTTAATGAACTTTAGATGAGGCGAGGAAGCGTTTAGAGGCGGCTGGATATGTGAGGATTTCCGAGAAGGAGGATTGGGAGCTTGAAGCTGGAAAGAAATACTTCTTCACCCGGAATTATTCCACAATAATTGCTTTTGCTATTGGTAAAAAGTGAGTGTCACATTTTCATTAATTAACTTGAGTAAGGAACATATCCGGAAAAAATAGATGATCTTTCTTTTGTATACTGGAGATGTTGTGCTTGTGCTTGTGCTTGTGCATTGTTAATTTCACACGTTTCGGGGATGTGTTTTCCTATTCAAGTTCCAGAAATTTTAGAAGAAAATATTAGCAGATCATATATGACTTACACTAATATTGTTTAACTACTTACTTTAGTTAGTTTAACAACGGGTGATGAGTTATTTTAATTTTAGAGACTTAAATATTAATATGTTGTGACGTATATATTGAATTGACCATTTTTATTATTATTTGGGAAGTCAATCTTTCTGGGGCTGATATTGATGCCTTTTTGTATAGATATGTTGCTGGCAATGGATTTCATATAGTTGGGGCACACACTGATAGTCCATGCCTTAAATTAAAGCCAGTTTCCAAGGTAACTTCGAATTTATATACTCAAAGATGATAAGTTTGATTGAATCTAATTGTGTAGTACAATATTGCATCTGATAGTGTAGTATCAAGTTTATTATGTTCCTCAAACAGCTTTGCATGTTGGATTCCTTATGCAGGTTTCAAAAGGTGGTTATTTAGAAGTTGGGGTTCAGACATATGGAGGTGGTTTATGGCACACATGGTTTGACCGTGACCTAACCATCGCTGGACGTGTCATTATTAGAAAAACCAAGGATCACTCTGTTTCATATTCACACCAGCTTGTTAGAATCAAGAACCCAATAATGAGGATCCCGACACTCGCTATCCACCTGGACAGGTTTTATGTTTTTACTTTTTTTCTTCGAATGAGAGCTGTAATAACTCCATATGTCTTTAAATTTCGAACTGATGATAACTATTTGGAGGATTTTGTGAGTTGTGACCTCTTTTGCTTTTTGAACCAAAAAAAAAGATTGTTAATTTGTTTGTTATCACGAATTTCAGGGGAGTTAATGATGGATTTAAGGTGAACACTCACAGTCACCTCGTTCCTGTTCTGGCAACTTCAATTAAGGTAATCAGATGTATAACAATTCAGGACACAAGATGCAGTCGAATGTTCAAATATTTATTCGTACGTGTCTGGGCCGAATGTCAATCAGTTAACCAGTATACTTCACATTATTATTAGTAGTTAGTAGTCGAAAAAATCAGTTGCTTTCTTGAATTTTGAAAACTAGCCTTTCCAGTTTAGAGTTGTTATGGGGCCTAGTAACTCAGTGACATTGGCTCATCTTGTAATCTTTAATGATTGATTTGGTCAAATATATGATAAATATCGACCCCTGCTCTTTGAATTTGTTATATGACCTTTTCCTTTCCTTCTCGGTCTTTCTAAAATGGGAAGGATGTGTGTTCAAGAAACAATACTTTTGTTTTACACCACTCTATGCCCTTTCTCTCTAAAATCCAACGTTCCAGTATAATTTCCGTAATCTAGTTTCTTTTCCCTCTAAATGTTGTTTGGTCAGGCTGAACTTAATAAAAAAGTCGCAGACATCACTGGGGCAGAAGAGGTAGCTGATGGAGTGAAAGCTGATCAGAAGCACCACTCTCTGTTGCTTCAGGTATTAAACTGTTTGTCCAGGGTGTTTTGTATGTTATCTTCTGATGTAGCAAAATCATAAACTAGAGTGCACCTATACCTAATTTCTGATCAGTTATGGTGACTATATGATATTTCTAATCTTAACTATGCAGCTCCTTGCGACTGAAATTGGCTGCCAACCACATGAAATATGTGACTTTGAGTTGCAAACATGTGATACTCAACCAAGTGTGGTAGCTGGAGCAATGAAAGAATTTATTTTCTCGGGGAGACTTGATAATCTCTGCATGACATTCTGCTCTCTGAAGGTGAGGGAAATTCATCACTGTGTATATGTGTAGATAATAAAGATTTATATTCTCAGGAAGGCGTGTATATCACTATACTCAGTCTTTGCTAATTCTTGATCTTAATCATTAGAAATTAGGGTTTTAGCACATAATTTCCCTCAGCTGAGTTGGACTTCATTCATGTAATTCAATAATTATGAGATGCTGAGTGCTGACTGGAACGAAAATATAGCCCTGAAACAACTTAGAAATAAATGGTCCATAATTTTTTCAGTTTTAGCTTCGTGTTATGATTTGTGAAAGTAAAAATAAAAAACATGTAGCATGTCATGAAGCATGTATGTCTTTGCCCTCTAAAGAGTATGTGTTCCTGATTACCAGTGCTCTAGTTTAGTTTTTAATTCCCACATCTGTGTTGCAAAGCTTTCAGCTTCAAATTTAGAGTACCTTTGTTACTTATTAGAGACTATCAGCGATCAGGTTTGGCGCGGACATGAAGATTTTGCTGACATTATTTAGTTGAATGCAATGTTTATCCGTAGAAAAAAACATCATCTTTCTTCTGCCAAGCTCTCCAGGGCAAATTCCTGCTCAAAAATACCTTTTGATCTCTAATAGTGGTCTACGCCTCTGTTTATGTTCATAAGGCACTTTGTTTGTGTCTCCAATATTAATGATCTTTGACTATCATTGCTAGGCGTTGATAGAAGCTACATCTTCTGCAAGCTCTTTAGAAGATGAGGCAGGGGTTAGAATGGTAGCACTCTTTGACCATGAGGAAATTGGTTCCAATTCAGCCCAAGGAGCTGGATCCCCTGCTATGTTAGATGCTTTGTCTCGGATTACAAGCTCCTTCAATTCAGATTCTAAGGTGATTATTGGTTGCATAACGATTCATCACTTCTTTATAAATTTTAGAGGAGAAAATGTGGAATATGGACTTAATCTAAAATAGTCAAGCATTTTGTTGCTAGACACTTGAACTATTACACAATGATCAGCGCTATTGTTCGATGCATCTTTGTTTTTCCGATTCTTGCTCGAGGACAGGCAGCTTCAAATAAGTGTTTTTTGCATCTTGTAATATAGAGTTCTGATCGAGACATGTTAGTGTCATTTCATTCGTGTAATTTCCTTGATTCAGGTACTTCATAAGGCAATACAAAAGAGTTTTCTAGTATCTGCTGACATGGCTCATGCATTGCATCCTAACTATATGGTATGCTAATCCTATTCACTTAAATGTTCGTTAGTAAAAAAGCAATGGCCATATTTTTCTTAATTGACGAGTTCCTCGCAGGATAAACATGAAGAGAACCATCAACCCAAGTTGCATGGAGGCCTAGTCATCAAGCACAATGCAAATCAACGATATGCAACCAATGCTGTTACCTCATTCATTTTCAGGGAAATAGCAACTAAGCACAACCTTCCTATTCAGGTCTAGTGTGTACTTATTTGTTCTTCTCTAACTTTCATAACTCGAAAATCAGATAGTAGAAAATTTGCAGACATGGGGAATATAAATAGCAACTTTTCGGCACATTTGCTTTGCAGGATTTTGTGATACGTAATGACATGCCTTGTGGGTCAACAATTGGACCCATATTAGCTAGTGGAGTAGGAATCCGAACAGTTGATGTTGGAGCGCCGCAACTATCAATGCACAGCATCAGGGAAATGTGTGCGGTTGATGATGTGCATCATTCATATGAGCACTTCAAAGCTTTTTTCCAAGAGTTCCAGCAGCTAGATAGCATCAAGGTGGACTTCTAATGTTTTTACTGCCTTCAGTATTTTGGGCTCATCCCACACATGTAAGGCATTGTCTGTACTTGTGAACTCATGCAGATTTAAGCTTATCTTGAACAATGAACAGTACACATATATGATATATCAATCATATGTAACCTCTTGGGTCTTGCTTTCTTTTGCTAAAGTCTGCAATGCAGCATGTGCAAAATGCATGATTGAATGTCCTTCTTGGAGGACTTATTCATAGGGCGCAGTGCTGAATCTACTACCCTTTTACTCTTTGATCCAATGTTTGGCACCCTTTCTTAAAGAAGCTCAGACATGGGATGACGCCTATCTCTGCTTTCTTTCATCTGTTTTTCCACTGTCTATGCAAATTCATCATTCACAAATCACAACCTTCTCATACATATATATACCTTAAATGCTTCATATACGACCCACCAACCTTTCATCTGGAATTCGTACTGCCCCCAAATGAGAGTTGAAACATTGATGAAGGTAGGTGGCCGAGTGGCTCTCGCATTCACTCCCTCAATACTCAATAGATACGTTATGAAGATTGTTCTACGAGGATAAGGCAGTGGGTCCACACTTGGTTTTTCAAAATAGACGTCTACCAGTGCCACGCCTTGAGTGGACTGTGAGTATCACTTTATTTTCTTCTCTCCACTTGTGTGAGCTACTGAGCTATCTCTAAAACACATCACTTTACATATTCATAGGATGCTGCATCCATCACCACACATGTCTATGATCATCAAAATTCTCTCTCGCCTAAACGCCGCAAGTTTAATGTTAGGCAGCCTCATGACGTAAGATTACGCGTAAATGCCAAGATAGATGCTCTTGACATACACAGTAGTAGAAAAATAAGCCAAGTTGTGCTTTGGAGTTACTCAAACTTAAGATGGGCACTGGTGATGACTGTCTGTTGAATTGCAAGACAGCCAGCTATAAATGAAACTGGGTGGTGGGGTGTGCTGAAAATTGCCGGTTCCAAGGACTCCTAGCTTTCTTAATGCCCACTTTGCATTCAGACTAGCATTTTCTTTTGTAGTGCTGTGTGCCCCAGTTTGATGGGTCTTAATCAGAGTACAGATCCATCCTCTGATCTGTGGTTTTTTTTTAATCTAACAATCCATCTCTATGCATAAAAAGTTCAACATCTTCAAAATGTACTTTACCTTATTAATAAATGCCTGAGATTACTCTACTTCAACTTGAATGCATATGTTGACAAATTCTCCCCTACTGGCATCAGCTTAAAGTTGGATTTGATAGTGTTAACAATCTTGTCTCATCTATACATTTTTTTTACTTAGTACTTAGAAATGTGCTAATGCAGGTTGGCATTATGAAAGCGATCGATGTAGCACTGAATCACTCGTTATCAGGTTCATAAAAACTGCTGAATGATCTTCTTCGTTTCTCATATATACAATACTATCTATGATTCGAAGTCAATGAGCCATCTAGGAGAAAGATATGGCGATACAAACATGCATTCATTAGTTTTTAACTCAAGGTCAATTTACTAATTAGATGAAGCAAAAAAAGTATATACAGTAGTAGACCTTGTGAAGTGGCTGCACTAAAGGTCTAAGGAATTATTTCTACGCAAAGTTTCCCCTTTACTGATTTACTGATCTGAGAAGCGAGGCCGAGAATCACTGTTTGAGTGAGATCTTGGTTGTTGATAATTTATGGACATCTCATTAACTATGTAAATGTCTTTGTCGATTTTTCAGTGTCTGCTGTCACATTAATAATATGCAGCAGCAAATACTGAGGAAATGAGAGTTGAGACATCAGCCTTATTTGCCTCTGCCTGCCCCATTTCCTTGTGTTGTGTCTTCTCATCAAAATTCATGTCTGCAGATTCACTTGCTACTTCAAGCATAAACATTGTCTAAGGATCATCTAGTGTTGATGGGGTTGTTTCCGTTGTTGTGTCTTTTGTCATGGTGTTTTCTTATTCAGGTCAGTCATCAACTGCAGTCGTCGCAAACCCAAGTTTTAATGCAGCTAAGGAAGCACTTGGAGTATCCAACACAGCTTGAAATTTGGAAGGATCACACTGTAGACTTCTGCTACTTATCTTTTCCGGGGCAAGTCAACATTACATGTGTTAACAATGTTGTCACTGAGCTGAGGATTTCAGGCTCTAGTGGCTGGAAGACTCAAAGGTTGTCAGATCAGTTTTCTATGGATTCTTTTGTTGCTACTTTAGCAAGATTGAACAACCTGAATGTTCTTAGCTTAGTGAATTTGGGTCTTTGGGGTCCTTTGCCTGACAAGATTGGTAGACTATCAGCACTCGCTGCTATGGATTTGAGTTCTAATTTCCTGTCTGGGTATGTTCCTACTAAGATCTCCAAAATGAAGAATCTTCAGACTTTGGCGTTGGATCATAATTTATTCAATGGGAGCTTGCCGGATTGGTCTGATTCCTTGCCGCACCTTAGTGTTCTAGACATTAGAAGCAACAGACTGAGCTCCCAGCTGCCGAAGCTTCCTAAAAGTTTACTCATGGTTTTTTTAAGCAACAATTCTCTCAGTGGTGGAATCCCAAGTCAATATGTTCTAATTACTCTTCTTCAACAGCTTGATTTATCGAACAACTCACTCACTGGAATGCCTCCTGCTGGAATATTTGGATTGAGAAACTTGAGTTACTTGAATTTGGCCTACAACAGTCTTGGTGGATCTTTGGATGAACATCTAATCTGCAGCAATAGCCTCAAGTTTGTCGATATCTCCAACAACAGGTTTGATGGAAAGTTGCCTACTTGTCTAGGTGGTCAAGTAACTAACAGAACCATTATGTACAGTTGGAATTGTCTGTCAGAATCCCATGATCAGCACAATGTATCTTACTGCGAAGCTGCTGCTGTAGAAAGTAAGGTTCATCATCATCATCGAAGTTCACATGCAGCCACAGTGGTGGCTATCATAGCTATTATGATCACATTAGTAGCCCTTTTTGCTTGTGTTTTACTTGTTATCTGCAAAAAGTTTTGTGGAAGGGGAAGTTCAGAGCGGCATTTGTTGCACAAAACAGCAGGGCATGATGGCTCCCCTGCCGCATTCGCCACTGAGCTCATTACCACTGCAAGTAAGAAATATCCCATTCTAACTTAGTTGCAGCAACTCAATCTCCAACGAGCTCATTACCAATAAAGTCACTTGTTGTTCACAGGGTACATATCAGACTCGGCAAAGTTAGGCAGCCAAGTATCGCCAAGTTGTCGTTCATTTTCTATAGACGAGGTACTAGTAGCAACCAAAAATTTTGATGACTCAAACTTCTTGGGCGGTGGCTCGAATGGGAAGGTATTTCTTGACAACGACTTTGTTACGAACTGAGTCTGACATGTTGTATTTGAATTATTTTTATTGTTAGTATGGCTGCTGTTGATATTCTTGTTTTATATTTTTGTGTATTTAGCTCTATAGAGGAAGACTGGAGAATGGGACGCAAGTTGCAGTCAGGTGCTTGCCATTGCCAAAGAAGTACACTATTCGAAACCTGAAACTCAGACTGGACTTGCTGGCCAAGCCTCGGCATCCACACTTAGTTTGCCTTTTGGGTCATTGTATCGACGGGGACTTAAATGCGGATCCAAGTCTGAGTAAAGTCTTTCTGATATACGAATATGTGCCGTATGGGAACTTCAGAACTCATTTATCAGGTAAGTGCAACACAGCTAAGTGTGATTATTTGCTAGTGTTGATAATTGTTTTACATTTTTCTTGATTGTTTCACAGAGGAAAATCCTGAGAGAGTTCTGAATTGGTTCGATAGATTGAGTGTCCTAATAGGGATAGCGAAAGCTGTGCACTATCTGCATACTGGTGTTATTCCTAGCTTTCTCAACAACAGACTGAAGATTAATAACATTCTGATCAGCGAGCATCGAGTGGCGAAACTAAGTGACTATGGACTGTCAATCATATCAGAAGAAATCGAAAAGCCAGATGATCTCAGGCATTGTTATATTCTTTTCTAACCTGGCTGGAAAAATATATATTCACATTATATGGAACTGATTCTCAAACAGCTGTAATTTCTTACCTGACAATGGATATTTCCTTTCTACAGGCAACCAAATGTTGAAGACGACGTATACAACTTTGGGATCATAATTCTTGAAACCCTTGTCGGTCCAAAAAAAGCTGCAAAGAAAGAAGAAATTATTCACAGGGAATTGGTAAATTCTATAACTAGAAGTGAATTTTTTTTTGGGCATTTTGGAAGACAAATTAATTTAGAATAATGTAACTTGTGTTATTGATGTGGAGTTCAAAATGTCAGGCACATTTTGATAGTGAAGCTGGCAGAAAGGGAATGGTAGATTCAGTGGTGATTGCAACTTGCTCACAAGAATCTTTATCGGTGGTTGTCTCGTTAATGCATAAATGTGTTTCGACGGAAACAATGAACCGACCATCTTTTGAGGATGTTCTGTGGAACCTGCAGTATGCTGCTCAAATACAGACATCAAATGGAGAAAAGTAAACACCTGAAGACTGTAAAAAAAAGTTATCAGCTGAAACATTAGAAAGTTCAATAAGTCATGCGTTACACCTTCATTTTCTTATTTGCCTTTGCAAATTACAACTTCATACTTATACAAAACAAGCTTGGGATTATCATCATAACCATATCACAGTCGATTGCAGGCTAGAAGCAAAGATGACGAAGTGATGACACTACGGATAAGAAAATTATCTTGTACTATAATCTATGCAAATAAAATTTGTCAAATTCAGTTAACAAAAGAAGAATTGACGCCTAAAACAACAATCTCAACATCATTGGTGATTTTTAAAGACCCAAAACACGCGGGGAAAATGAGAAAAAAATGCGAGGGAAGGAGTAAAGGGAGCTTACTTCTCTAAGTATGAAAGAGAGTCCCAGACCTCGTATACGCGAGGGAAGCTCGTGGCTTTAGAGAGCTGAGAGCTAGTGTCTCAGTTTGCTGAAGCAAGGTGACACGCAAGGGATTTGTTAGAAAAATTTCAACAATAAATAGGATTCGTGCAGAATAAAATTACATGAACACTAAAAATCATGTAAATAAATAAAATCGGAATTGAGCAGAGAAACAGATACAAAACCGATTTAGAATTGGGTGGTTGAGTCTTGCTACGCAATTTCCTTAAAACAGTATTGCCCCGTCTGGTGCTAGGGTTTCACTTGGCAATCCGTTTCCCAGGATAAAACAACCGAACCTTCAGTCACCGGCACCG
>JAWWMW010000984.1:0-22984 GCA_035048345.1 Echeveria elegans
GCGGTGTCTATTGGCTAAGAAGGAGTATCTCTTTGGAATGCGAAAGAAGATTTATTGCAGTATGTGTCTTTGTCATAAGTGCCCTGTGCCCCTGACATGTTCCTTGATACATGTAGATTTATTTGAAAAAGTTTACCACATTTTTTGTTCACGCATATTTTCATATTAACTTATATAAGTGGTTGCTCTTGAAAAAGGTCTTGTATTGCTGTACTTAGAGAAGGTTGGAGGTATTTCTTGTGGGATAAGCAGTTCACAGTGCCATCTCACTGATAAAGTGTTTCTGACTCTTCATTCATTGCTCAAGTATCCGCCTGGAGACTTTTCAAGCACTCTTAGAGAGCCTACAGTCCAGGCTTTTATTGATGTTTTCTCTAACATGAGGTATTATACATTCGAATAAATATTTGATCTCATATCTATCATTACCAAGTTTTGCTCGAGTTAGTCCTCGCTATTTTTCATGCTTTTGTAATTTTATCAGGGGTGATGGAAAATACTTATGCAAGCTTCTAGAGTGCTTGAATACATACTTATTACTGGACGGTCCAAACTTAGGGAGCCAAGCCTTGAATGTCCATGACTCTGTGCAGCATTTAGTTTTTCGTGTTTGGCTCACAACATCTGAACCGTCATCAAAAGTGAGTAGCGTACATGAAAAAAGAAACCTTCTCTAGTCTTTTCCTCATTTTCGATCACAAGTTTCACTAAGCAGTAGTTTATGCTATTCGGTATTGCAGGACATACTAATACATTATGCAAGACTGCAACTGAGTCTTTGTAAGTACTGTGATGAGAATCACATGATGGAACAAATTATGGATGTCGTGATCAAGGAACTTGATCAAAGCAACTCGTCTAATGTTGGTTTACCCAGGTTCGTGCTGCTTTCCTCAAAGTGGCGCGAATTTCATTTCAAAAACATGATTCCTTAACATATGTACTGCCCTTGTATTTGCCATCATAGAGCAGTTGCCGTATATTTTGTTTAAGCCTTCTACATTGAGTCTTTGGCATTTTTGGGGTAGTTTATGATGGTTTACCTATGTTGGTTCTGCTTTGTTCATAATGGTTTCGAATTCCGATGGCATCATTTTTATATGCATTGTTGCATTCCTTTATTTAATTCAATCATAATTGTGAACTGATACATCATACATTAAATAGTTAGTGAATGTGAGATTGTGAGCTAATAACATGTCTCATTTCACAGTTATACATCTAGTTAGTCTCTCAATTCACCGATAACTTCCGCTTGATTTTAACTTGCTGAGGTATCTTTATAATTCAAATTCCCTTTTCTTCAGGAAACCCGCTAGAAACGATGCATTTGAGTCATTGAGTGATTCACAATACAACCTCGTGGAGCTTGCAGCTCTTCTGTTTTATAAGGTATATAGTCCTGCCTCTTATGCCTGGTTTTTATCTATTTTGTCCTGCACTATTTGTTGGTATTTCAATTGGCTACATGGACCAAGCCTCTTTGATTAATCTTTCTTTAATGATAAACTGTCGACGATGACTTTGCCGCTGAATAGATTTCTCTTGCATGAAACAAATATGACTTGCAAGAGAAATAAAAGCAGGAATGTTGTGTCCCATAGATTTATATATTGTGACCATGCTGTTAGCTAGATTAAGCCATCCATTGGTTTGCCCTCTCACTCTTCCTAGATTACTAATGGGACCTCCAGATACACTAATATTATTTTGTTAACTAGAATTATTTGTTCTACTAGGCGTGCATTGGCTCTTGTAGAATATCATCTTCAAGTAAAAGAATAAAGAAAGAAAGTGCAGCTATTCTAATGAAGGAACGACTTGCTGAAGGGAAATGGTTATGGTACGTCCTTTCTGCTGAGTTGACAACCTGTGAAACACAACATTAGCTTAATTCAACACTTAATTGGTGCCTTGCAAGTAGCAGTCATGGGTACTTTAGTTTTGTATAGTTGGTCAGCATCATTGTGGTTGATAGTTCACGATTCTCCACGAAATAGTATTGGTTATAGAATAGATAGACTTTCAGCAGCTTAATCTTATATTTTGTCAAGGCATCCCATTTTTTTTATTTCAAGGCTTTTAATTGGGGTTTAATCGTGTCCATTATTTAGTATTATGATATCAAAGATTAATTTTGCAGATTCTCTCTCAGGAATGCTGTATTGTGCTGTCTGGCGCGTAAATATGGGAACCGCATTAGCATTGATCTCTTTATTTACTGGCTGGAGAATATATGCAACAACTTTGAAAGGTACTTTCTTGCTGGTGAACCTGAATAATACATTTGTTGGAATCCTGGACTGTGGGGTGTGGGTGAATTATCATTGACAGCCTGAATACTTTACTCTGTAGATTGTCAGCATGATTCTTGTCCCACTATTGTGTATTGATCACACACACAAAATTTTTGAAAGCTGCTTCTTGATAGAATGCAGCTGGAAATGTGTCTAAAAGCGTCGAAAAGTATCTTTCAAACTTTACATCAACATAGCAATGTCTTAAAACACCGTCATCAGTTCTTTTAATAAGTTACACGGGGTGAAAATCCAAGTTAAAATTTCCTCTGCATGTGGCATGCCCTGTGTTACGCATTAATTTTGGCGCTATCCTTGGCAGTACTTCCAAGTCTCATACTAGCTCCATATATATACACTATAGCATTAAGTTACGTTTTCCACTACAACACCAGGGTTCTCAAACATACTTGTCAGTTATTTTCTTTCTAAGGACTAATGATTGGGTGCTACAGGATATTAAATACTGCAAATATGGAGCATGCCTATGATGGGTTGCTTTGGACTCTGGGGTATCTGTTCAAACTTATGTTGCTTTGTTTTAAATTTTCTAGAACTCAAATTGTCTACTTCATTACTAATCCATTTTAAGCTCAATTATTGTATTCTGTGCATCTCCTATCTGCCCGTCAGCCGGGCAGTTGAGGTGATGAATGGTATCCATCACATCCGAGGACCGTTTCTCCACACTGATGGGTTGATGTGGGGTGGGATAAGGGCAGAATAGGAATAGGAATTGGTATTTTATTTGTTTTATTAAGCATGGTTGTTGTATTAATATCACATTCTTATCTCCAGGAGTCTTCAGGAATTTGTCTCCATCGTGCATATAGTTGCTCCAGAAGAGGTTTGTTTCGCATATTTTGAGGTTCGTTGGTTCCATTTTTATATATTTGTGGACTTGATTTTGGGACCAAAACTGCAGCTTCACAACCATATGCATTCAGTATGGAGCCAGCTTGTGCATGCATTGCCAGCATTTAGCAGTGTCACACCGATCGTGAGTTCAGTTCACTTAGTTGATACTTTAATCATGTAGTAGTTCAACGTTGCCAGTTAACTGTATCCAAATTTCGGCCAGCGAACGCTATCATCTGCTACTTTTTGCACTCATATATTATTGTGTTTAATATTTTAAAGCTGTTTACGAGTTTGTTCGTATTGATAATAACATGTTACACTAGTGCTAGCGTATTCACACATTTAAAATCGTTTGAATAGCTTTAAAACAAACAAAGTTGCAGATTGAAATTTTGGTTTCCAAAATATATTTAATTCTTCACACGTCCTAGTTTATTAGCTTGTTCATTTCTTTTAGTAGAATTTATTTTGTTGGTTGTATGCATCTTATGGTCACATTTACTTACGCCAATTTCAACTTTATGTTTTAAGGTTGAAACTGCTTGGGCTCTTCTTGGGAAAATGGTATCAAAAGTGAGTTCCTTGTTTTGTAGAATGCATTTAAGATAGTCACTGCGTTTACCAATTTCCTGATGGAGTTGTTTTATTAGGATGCAAAAAACTCATTTGTTGTGCCCCAAGATATATGGGATCTTCAAATTTTTAAGCAGACCCCGTCCGCGTAAGTTTCTTAAATTGATATTCCTTCAACAACTTCATTTATTGCATTTCCCCTTCTGATCCAACCAATTTCCTTACAGGTCACTACTTTTCTTTATTTCAAGTTATTTTTCGAGGAGAGGATCTCAAGTATGTTCAAATACCACGTGATTTTTTTATTCTCTCTCTTTAAATAGATTACTGTTATGCAAGGTAGTCAATAATGAAGTTTAGTTTGCAATCTTTTGGGTGTCATTAGGTTCAGTTTTTTATTCTTTTTTTCATGATTCAGGGTGATCATAGAGACACTTTGCACGTGAGACAAAACCTCTTGAGATCCATCTCTGGTCTTCTTCGGTGGAAGGTTCATTGAAATTAAAGACAGTGTCTGTTTCTTTTATTATTTTGAAAACTCATCGAAATTTAGAAGCGGGTTATACCTTGGTTGTAGGATTGGTCAAATTTGGACGAACACATGGTTTCCTTGGTCCCAGCTGCAGTTTATGCTCTATGCGGAGGGTTTTCAGCTCCATATATTGTTGATAGAACTCCTAAAACCCGTCTTCAGGTAAGTTTCTCCTCCATATATTGTTATCATTATCAATAGCACCCTGGTTATTGGTTATTGATGAAAAATAAATGTTTTATCTGCTGCAGGCAGTAGAACAGGAGAAAGATGAAGTATATGAGTGGTCTGTGGAAACTATCGCAAAGCTTGATATCCCGTCATATGATATGGTATGCTATTGGCATTATGTATTATGCCTTCTTTTTTTACCTGTATCCATCTGTGATTGTGCTTTGCAACTAAATGGCCCACTCATTTTGTCAAGCAAGAATAGCGACATTCATGTTATGGTTTCCAGCAGATTGATCCATGTCTGCAGTCTGCTAATATATTGACGAGGAAGTTCATGTATGTATCTCATTTCAGGCTTCACAATCAGTCTACCATCAAACCGTTCGACTCCCGCGACAAATAAAAGATTCTTTACTCAACGAAGCAGAATCCTGCTATATGAAATCTCTGGACGACATGGAGATAGAAGGCATGGGTTTAATAGAAGTCTTCTTCACTAGTGCTTTGATATCTAAATATATATACTTTTCCTTCCAAACAAGGTACGTCTTATGCTAAATTTTATTATTAAATGATTAGCCTGTTGGCTGTTGCATGTTTCTGGCATTTGCTTGTTTTGGATATTTCCAGTGATCCATACTGGCAAATATTATACACCAAAGTGTTCTGGCCTCTAATGAGCAACTCATATTATATGTTTTCAGAGTAAAAGATGGACATCCATTGCTCAATACTAAGTCGATTGGACATATATCCAAGTTGCTGGATAGGGCTATTGTGTTATTTCAGGATAAGATCAATGATGTCTGTGTCAACAGCTGTAGTGGAACCAACGACCATAATTTTGGCTCCGCAGCAGCACCTCTTAGGACCTTCTTGTCAACTCCATTCTTTGATTATCTGAGAGATCAGGATGCTGTATTTAATATCGGAGTAGAAAAATCTATTGAGAAGCTTTTAAGGATCATGGTGAATTTGTTCAAAGAATACTCTGGTTTCTTTAAACACATCCATCCTGAGAGTGTGCTAGTGGATTTATCGTCCTCCGACTCTTCTAAACAGACATCTATTCCGTGCGGAAGCAGGAAGAGTAGAATTGTGGATGTTGAACTGGATGCAAGCGAAGCCTCTAAAGATGGAACCGCATTGCTTACCTCAAATATGATACGACGGTGGAAGCTTGAAATCTTAGAGCTGGTTTCAAGCTTTCTTACTGTATTGCCAGTTCCTACCTGGGAAAGATTATTTGATCTCATGGGGAAAGAAAGTGATTTCCAAGTAAGTTACATTATATTTTATGCTTTCACAAGTGAAGTGCCTATCGTTCTTTTATCCCAATGTCTTCTTTATTAGGTTCGTGAAAAGATTTTATATTGTCTCTGCCAACATCCACAAGGAGCCTCATCAGCACAGCTGACAGATTTGGTACGCTGTAGCTTCTGATGTTGTAGCTTTTTGAATCTGAAGTTTCTTTCATTTCTTCTTTCATGCACATTCCAAAAGAAAAGAAAGTTTCTTTCATGAGCTGTTTTGTTTTTTAGTTTTGCATTTACTAACATTTGTCATAAATATTTTTACTTTACTATATAATAGCCTGTGCTTGGGAGCGTCATGCATTTGCATTCCCCGTCTGACTCTGATCTCTATCTTCAGGTCAGCTTTATCATGGTTGCAGTTGATAGTTGTGTTGGTGCGAAGCTTCCATGTTCGGAGTTAATTACTACTGTGTGTAGATTTATTGAAGCTCTGCAGCGGCTTCTCGCTGACGAAAATGATAGATATCAATCATTGAAGGAACCTGGTATTGAGCAGGTAATACTTTTGTCTCCCTTTGGATGAATGCCTACTCTCACGATAGGCTGAATTTACAATAAAAGCAGTTGAATAGGTATCATTTACAGCAGTTTTAGAAATTTTAGTTCTTTTTATCAAGAGTTCAAACAAACACAAGGTCTGATTGCTGTCGTCCAATAGTAAATTGAGGCTTTATATGAATTTGTACGGGCAAGGAAGTCTAGTAAGGGTTGGTACATTTACGTCCTTGAATTGCTTTCATCTCTTGTTTTACGCCTATTCGCAAACACTGGTGCAAATTTTAAGAACATCAGCATCACTACCATTTTTTAATACAGAATATCAGTATAAGTTAAATAGACTAATTATTTCTTAATGAATAGGATAACTTTGACAAGATACTTCATATACTCTCTTAAAGATAGTTGAAGGGATTTATTTTTTGTTGTTGTGTACTTGTGCCTATTTATAGTTCACGAATTGTTGGTCACGTGTATGTATTTAGTGAACTTGTTTCCTTGCAGAATTTAAAGTGCCTTGCGGATGTTGTTGATAAACTGGCTGTGAGTGATCTTCTTGATTGGACTGATCGAACCAAGTTGATCAGTGGTTTGTGTGATATTATAGCACTAAGTCCACCTGTTGGTCAGGTAATGAGTTTGATACTTTTGCTTCTGTGCCTGTCACTAGATTTTGGTACACTAGATTTTCGGTTACTGAATGGATAATATTTCTCCGTGATTTTTATTGTCGACTCCTCTTCCTTGCATGATGATTACTGCTACTCGGCTTCCTTATTTCACCATAGTCCCTCCTCATACATCAGGCTTTAGCAGCATTTTGCCAGCTATACTATTTTTCCTTGAGTTCCTGATGCCCTCCCCTCTTTGATTCTTCGCCTTCTTCGCTGGGTTCCAGTCTACCAACTGTGTTTTTCTTTTGCCTTCTATTTTTCATATAAAGTTCTCATGATCATAATAAAAAAATTGCTTTTAGAGCCTGTAAACTGTATCTCTTTTATATGAGAGGTCAACCGAGTTATTGTTTGAATGCATTATCTGAGTAATCCTGTACTTTCCTTAAAAAGAATTAGTTCACTGTTTAAAGAAAACAATTGAGTTCTATTTTGTGACTGCCCAGATTGTGATCGGGCGGATCCTGACATTCCTTCGCGATCCTGATTATAGAGTCAGAATATTCTTGGCTCGCAGCATTGGAATTCTTTTTAGGACGTGGGATGGCCATACTGAGCTCTTTCACGACATTTGGTAAGTGCCATCCTGGGTTACTTACCGTCTCTTCTTATCTGAATGTATATGTTTATCATCAAGTCAACTTGACATTGTGGATCCACACTACTTGCTGTTATGTACGCCTGTCTGCGCTCTGCTGTACATTGAACTAGGTTGTTTTAAAGGCGTCACCGGAATCAGTGGGTGGCTGGTATGATTATTGGATTGGACCGAAAGTTTTTCACTTCTAGCCCATTTGGGACTACTTAAGTTTTGTGTTTTATTATTCTGTTTTCATTTTTTATTTTTAAATTGACCAATGGAAGAAAATCCTGTTGTGATATGTTACATAAACATGGGATAACTCTATAAGAGCTTTGCAAAGGTCTCGAGTAGCCAGTGGGTTTATCCATATATGACATTATGATGCATCTAGTTATGCTACATTGATCTCACTACCGGTGGGTTTATTTGCCAATTTGATATCTTCATACAAAATTTTAACACACATAGTTATCAACTGTCATTGTATCATGTCATCTTGTTACACTTAGTTTATTGGTTCTTCATATCGCAGTGCAAATTTTGCCGCCCAGTTGGTGACTTGCTCAAGAGAAAATCTCCTTACTGCCAAAGATGTTCTAGCTGCTGGTCCGCAACCCATAACTACCATGGAAACTATTGTTGTGACTCTCATACACATCGCTCTGTACAGTGATAAAATGGAACTGGAGGTATCATGTACATTAGGCACTGACTGAATGTAATCAGATCTGTCATTCTCCGTCAGTGTCTGCAGCTAGTTAATTAATATCAGTATTACCTATCTTGCCCACAGCCCAGCAGTGAGTGAGATATTCCTGTCTTGTAAGGAAGTATATGACTAATATAGAGCCCGCCCTAAGTCCAGCATCTTTTGCTGTCTATGAAAATTAAGTAACTTGTGTCTCTAGCCTTTAAAAGGTCCCAGTTCCGTGTTTTGGCCTTGTTCGTAGACATGTTTTACTCTATAGTAACCCAAATGCGTATTCTTTTAATCAAAATGCAATTCCATTATTTCCTGCTCATATACATATTTTTATGCAAATTATCAGTATGAGCCCTCTTCGCTGCAACTCTGAAGCATAATTGTTTGTGCAGGCTGTATTCATGACATGCGCGGCTGCAGCAATTGATCCAGTCCTTCGGTAAAATGCAGTCTCTGCTGTCTTGCCTCCGAGACATTTTGATTGTTTAATGTTCCTCACGTTATATATGTTATATCATTTGCGTTGCAGAGAGTTGATCATGGCAGCCCTTGATAATCTATCAACAAAACTCCATTATTCTAGTAGGGCAAAGGTACAAAGTTCTTTTATGTTATCACTATTTATATAGTTACACAGTCTTTGAAAACATATATTCAATTTTATAAGTTTTCTTATCTACCATTATGCTGCCTAATGTTTTCAATGTTTACTTTGGGGGTTTCCTTGCAGTATTTCGAAGAGCTCATGGGACAAATTCTCTTTTGTTGGGTCACCTGTGGGATGAACTTTCCATCTCTAGTTGCGGTATGACAACTATACTGACTAATTTTATCCCCAGCAAAAAAGTAAAACCGTGTACCACTGAATAAACTAGTCTATATAAGAAGCGCTTTACTAAGATCGTCACTCTTGCTGGTTAAACACGTGAAATACGAACACAAACAATCCCTCGGCTTACGGGGGTAGCCCATCACAAAATATTGTTATGGTGTCAAATGGGTAAGGGCTTAACTGGAATCACAAAAACTTCTTAAGCATGAACATGGTAGGATTTTGGGTCTTAGCGAATACCCATCCCTTTCCGCTCAAATATAGAAATTAGATAGTCGCATGGGTACTAGCTTGAGATGCACTAGATGGAGATAGGTATTGTTATACAGTTTGATGGTGCAAAGTGGATTGCCGATCATTTTAGTTTACTACATTTGTACAATTACAAAAGATAATTTCTATTGGAAACATATTTTGCTCTTTTACTTGTATAATTGACACTGTAGATAAGAGACCTGTTCATTTCAAGAGTGGAACCCAAGTATTTTGTTCAGTATTGTTGCCAATGGCTTCTACCAGCTCTTATAATTCGTGTTGACACCTCGAGCCTCAAGTGGATTGCATCTGTAAGTAACTGTGTAATATTTTTGATGTTAAATATTGAGGTTGTTTCTTACTCATTAGCATCCGTAATATTTGAGTTTTATAGACTGCAGTGCGATGATTATGTTGCTTCTATATTTTCATCAGGTAGTGTGTGAGCCTCTGGGTAGTTTGGTCCGAACCCACTTTGTTCCAATTTTTTCAGTGTGCATGGCCATGCATTGCAGCAAGAAGTCTGGTTGGGAAAAGGGTGCAGAAGCGCTCCAAAGTTCAATTTTAAACATAGCTAATATGTCTGAAAGCGAGAGAGACAGACTTATAAAGAAACACTTGGTGGGTATAAATTTTATGTTGAATAAGTATTATTTAGTTTGCTGTCACCTGTAGTTATCACTTATAACTGGATCGAGCCACTGTATTCATTAGAGTGGCTACCTAGAGCCAACTGTATATACTAGGCTGTATGTATATTTTGACTGGTAGATATATGCTACTAACTAAGAATATGTACTTTCTTTTAATATAGTAACAAATTTTAGTTGTATTCTTACAGAATGATAAGATCAGGAGACAACATAACTCTCTCGCTAGCTTATACACTGCCAAGAACCTGAAAAATTGATATCCAACCGCTTAACATGGCAAACACTACCGGACAACTGTTGTTGACATGAAAATAATGAATATCAAAGCCGTTTCTTGTTGTGCAGGTGTCAATTGTTGGTCATCTTTTTTCTCTTGTGTCATGTTCCTCCGATCCCACTGCTCCATTCTTTACAAGAGATGCAATCATTTTATCAATTCAGACTGTCGTTGACGGATTCATGGACCTGTGAGTTTCTTATTTTGCTTTCATCTCGCTTATTTCTGGTATCACTATTTCCTAACTGGATTATCATTTTATGCATAGGCCTAACGATCTTACATCTATTCCTTTGTTAACAATCAGGGGAGATCAGCGTACCACAGCTGGAGTCATTGACAGGATAAACATTTTCCGCCCGGATAGAGTGTTCATGGTTTGTTAGATGTTTATCAAATGGGCTCGTTAATTCTTTGCTGACATTGTTATTTTCGTATTCTCGGACTCAATGCTTACCAGAAATTGCTGTTTCAGTATCCATTTTGGTCACATATTTGCAACTGTTTTACAGTTTTTAGTGGAAATGCACTACCGAGTGGCAGCAGCAATGCATAATAGGCACAAATGTCATCGACTGGCAGGAATTGAAGTCCTGGTTTGTATCATTGGTAGCAGAGCTGAAGTTCCAAGCACTTACACGTGGGTTTATTTTTGTGTGTATATACTAGTACATTTTTTTTTCTTCTCATTTCAGTAGTCTCTTCCTCATACCCCTATTAAGAGGTGGTTTATTTAGAAACCCACTCGAATAAATATTTGTATCAATTGCTTGAATCTTGCAGTTACCTTTTCAAGTTGGTTGGACAACATATCCGTTCTTCTGATTTGCAAGCTCAGTGCTGTCAGATTATCTCTTCAGCATTACAGTTATCAAATGACACCCAAACTCAACAAATTCTACCTGTGCTGGGTAAACAGCTACAGGTATAAACCTTAATCACATATCTTCGTATATAACTTTTCTTTTGTGAGAAAGCAACTGTCCGCTTATGGTTGGTAGCCAGCATTGAGTTTCAGTTAAGCATTGCTTAATAAATAATAAATTGTAAGGGTCATAACTCATAAGCACGTAATGTGTTTCCCAAATCACGTATCGTACGTTAAATGTTGTTTTGTTTCTTTGACGATCATGCAGTTCCTGGTGTCTATATTGGTCGACTGTTGCATACCAAATGAACCCAGGAAGGAAATCTCCCCAGAGGAGTTGTCACCTATTTTGTCCTTGCTTCGTCAGCTAACAGTTGATTATCATCCGTGTCTTCACGAATACGTTAGAGTATAGTCTTAACCTTTTATCATGATACTTCAGTTGCATAGGGTGTATGTTCATAGATGTATAAAAGTCATGCTCTTTTTTTTTGAAAATTGATCAGGATTTGGAACCCTTCCCCGAAATAAGTATACTAGACGATGTTCGAAGATTCCATCAAAAGTTAAGCCCATTCTCCACTCCAAGAGACCACTTTCTTAAGGTAACATCATCGATTCATGGATCATTGATGTGTAACTGTCTCCTGCCGTCTAGGCTTCTGTTTTTTATTACTCATAGTTACAACTCCTAAATAGCAAAACTCCATTCTTGTCTCATTTGATCATGAAAGTTCTTACTGTCGTCAAGCTGCATGGGGTCCTTTGTTATTTTTTACTTGTTCTGTAATTGCAATCCTTTTAACTGTTTATGGCTTTATGCAGTTTGTGAAAAGGGCTCCCTATCTTCCATCCAAGTTACTGCTTTGGAGGTGTGTCTTGTTGTAAAATTTTGACGTGTCATAAGTTGGTATTGTGCATCTCGTTGGACTTTTTGGCATATGCATAAATTATCCTCAGGTAATATCAGCACCTTATATGTAGATCATACACTTTCGTTATGTTGCAGTCTTCGAGAATGGCACAAGAAATTATTGGCTGGGGAACTATTACAAAATAGAATAAATTCAAATGACAATTTAGGGGGTTCACATGGGACATGTGATAATGAGATTGTCAATGCGGTGTGGGAGCTCGTACAGTTAAGTGCTTCTCGCAATGCTGTTGCTGTCACATCGTTGGTGTCTGATTTCTTATCAAGGGTATGCCGATTAGCCTAATAGCCTTCTCTTGATAATTGTTAAATTTCTGGATCAAAAAACTTTATACATTACCACTGTACAGGTTGGCATTGGAGATCCACATAGTGTTGTTTACCATCTCCCTGGAGAGTCTTGCCATTTACGTCTTCATAAACCAATTAGTTGTAGCAGTACTTCAGGCATTAATGTTCATGAAAATTCCACCATAAGTGAAGAGCTTTTGGTTGAAATTATTAGACTTATGAAGAAATATCTTCTAGATGACTCTGCTAAAGTCATTGATATGGCATCACAGGCTCTGCGGGTGAGTGTATTGTTTAATTTATTAGTTTAGGTCTTGATGAGCATAAATTTGCCGAACCCTGTTTTATTTGGGTTTTTGACCAACGATCTGTCCAAGTAGAAATACAAATGGCATCTTAGGTATTAGACTGATTGAATGGTCGATGACGCTGCAACCATGATTATGTTCGGAACTTCTGATATCATGCATCGAGCTTCCAATTTTATTATCTGCCATTCTCAACCTCGACTAGTTCATGTTCATGTAAAACAAACGGTATTTCAGGTACTTGTTTAAAGTAACTCAGTATATCTCTTATATAATCTTCACATTTGCAGGGAATCCTATCCACTGAAAGAGGGCAAAAAGCATTACTGTCATTTGATGCTTATGAGAGGTCTATTGTTGAGGTGAGTTCTTTAAATCCGTTCTAAGTTCTAACAGAGGGAACCTGATGTGATATCTTAAGATGCTAGCTAGTTAGTTTCAAGCCGTATTACATTTCAACATGAGCATGTAGTTCGATGTATGTCACATTTACTTTATTGTGTAACTAATAGTGCTTCATTAGTTCATCGAATCTGCGAATTGAAGATTTTTCCGGTACCTTGGTTTTTATGCAGGCACATGCAAAGGGCATTGACACGGAACTTGTTGGAAACTTGCTTCTTGAGATTGACAGGAAGTTCAATGGTACCTTCTTAGTTTTATTGAAGTGTATTTTATTGATATTTGTCAAGATCAGCTGCTTCCTAATTTATATGTTATTGAGTTTATATGATGGATGATACTTTGAATTTGCGACCTTTAGCTGAGGACATTTCATTGGAAAAGTCATCTCTTTGGACGACAAAGAACAAAAGCTTTGAGGCGTGGATTTGTCCTCTTGTTTATTCGCTGGCAGGTTTCTGCAGTGAAACTATTCTAAGGTGTTCTATTATCCTCTAATACCCACATCAATTTGTATCGGCCTTTTACTTTTAGCAATTTGACCTCGATTTTACTGCGAGTAGGTTCTGTCAAGAACTCATGATGCTGAAAGCAGAGTTGGCAGAGCTTCTATTTCCATGTGTATTCACTAATTTAGCCTGGCAGGATGATTTAAATGCTAACATCCAACAAGTTATCACTTCTCAGGTTCTTTCTTTGCCTTTTTCGTCATCATGAATATTTCATTTGTTTAGGTCTTGGATATTTATTGAATGTTATGGCATCAAAATAGTAATAGTTATTTATAATCACGGCTTTTACAATCAGCCTCATCCAGATAATAGTTAACATAAATGTATGCTGGTTTTTCTTTTTCTGAAGGTCATCAAGTGCTGTTATGACCTCTTACCTTCTGTTGTAGTTTAGTAGTATGCTTAAAGAGGCATGCATGATACCTGTCAGCCATGACATCATGGTCATGATATAACATAATGTTTTAGTAGTTGTATAAATGTATCGCTCATTTAAAGTTCACAGCAGTACATGAGAGAATTATCATATCTTGAATGTATTACTTGAAGGAGATTTTGTTACCCTTGCAAATAACCCTGCTATTTTGTTTTTCATATGAGGCATTGTACCGTGTATTTTGTTCCAGAGTAAAACTCTAAAAGTTGCCATAAGTTTCTGTTGAAACTATTGGTGTATGAAGTTGGCGAAGAAGTAACATGTCTTTTTAATGTTGCAGTTGCAGGACAAGATATTCGTTGAGTCAAATATGCTTAATAAATCAGTCCAGGTTATGTTGAATGCATTAAATGAACTCCGAGTTCTGCATGTAACTGAAAAAGCTGTTTCATATTCTACATCCAGAGATGCATCAAAGGTAAAACAAGGAATCAAACTTTTGTATGTAACATGCAAAAGGCTCATTTGATCATCTTTTGGATAATGTCTGTCACACTCATCATATTATATGTTATACTGATGGTATAAAACTATCCAATGGCATCCTACTCTCTTAGTATTCCAAAACTTCTAGCTATGACTCCAAGTCACGATCAGCTTCTAGTAAGTTCAAAGAACCAGCGTCTGCCTCAGTCAACATGATCTTGTCGACATCCTTGTGGCACAAGGTATATGGACGGGCTGAGGCCAATCATACAATGCATTTTTTGTGAATACGTAGGTGATAGAATCATTTGTAGCCTGAGGGGAACAGTAACACTTATGGTTTTGTCTTAAATAAGATGAACTTTGTAGGATGATTATACATCACGGACTCTTATTTTGAAATGTTTTGGCGATGCTTTGAAATTAGCCTATTTGTATGGCAGCTGACAAAAACATATGCATTTCTAGGTCTATTGGCTTTCCCTTGATTATCTAGTTGTGGCGAAATCTGCAATTGTGAGTACAGAGAACATCCATAATTCCCCTCGATCGACTTTCATTGAATATATTTACATGCATCTCACACATTGTGATAGTTTGTTTCTTGTGGCATCTACCTTAGCGTTGTGGATCATACTTCACTTCCGTGATGTATTTGGAGTACTGGTGTATGGAGCATTCAAATAGTTTGACTCTAGGGAGTCCTGCGGACGAAACTGTTGTTAACTCATTAATCATGTATTTATCTTTTATTGTTGTCATTTGTCCAGTATTGTGATTGTTTTACCTTTAATTTGTAGTTGCCATCTCACGTCGAAGTGCTTGTGTCTGCTGTTACCCATATCAATGAGCCAGACAGCTTATATGGAATAGTTCAGTCACATGAGGTGAGTTAGAAGACTTCTTTGTACTAATGCCATGACAGTGTCTTCTTTAAGCTGAATACTGCACTTTGATTTTAAGTTTAATTTTAAAAAAAAATTAAAAAGCTACTACTGGCTTGTATCTTAGACAATATTCCACACTAAGCAAATGTTGATTACTATTTACTATAACGTATGTTTCTAAAGTGTTTTTGTTTGAACGTGAAGCTGACATCACAAATAATTACTTTTGAGCATGAGGGGAATTGGAACAAGGCACTTGAATATTATGATTTGCAAGTCAGGTTTCACACCTCTGGTTTGAATAACTCGAGCATTATGCTTCAAGAGCCCATACAACAAAGACCCGGCATCCCCATGTCGATCACAGACAATGAAATAAGCCAGAGGAAAGCTTATAAAGGCCTTGTCAGATCCCTTCAACAAATCGGTTGTACCCACGTGTTGGATTTGTATTGCCAAGGGCTGACTTCTAGGAATAGCCAGTTCCACCAAGATAGGGAGTTTACTGAATTGCAGGTTTGTTATTTGTTGCTGTGCACTGGGAAAGCATTGGAGGCAGAGTGGTATTGCGATAACCAAATCTAGCTGTTAAGCTTAAACTGTTGCTCAAGTTGGTCTTTTTTGTAGTATGAAGCTGCATGGCGGGCTGGAAACTGGGATTTTTCCTTCCTTGTTGTAGGTGGTTCGTCTTTTCAGCAAACAGGAGTAGACCATTTTAATGAAAGCTTGCACAGGTCAATGTTCAATTTTGGATTCAGTATTATTTTTTGTTGTTCTGTGGCCGTTGAGTATTGCATGTGAAATTTCTGATTTAGATATTAAGACAGCAGGAGTCAACCTGAACACTTGGGGTTGCATGTGATTAGAATAAAGATTAGTGTGGGCAGCGGAGTGCATTTAATGTGCAATCAAATTAAGTACACTTAACAAGTGATTGTTATGCATACGGCTAACTGATATCTGCCCAAATGTGTAGTTGCTTGAGGGCGTTGCAGGAAGGTGAAACTAAAGAATTCCACTCAAAACTTGAAAGTTCAAAACAGGTGGATTTTTCTGACTTAGGAATAATATTTCTTCAGCGGTAATTGATGTTTCTAGTATGACTGTGACTGTGTAATTCGATGCTTTTAGGAGCTTCTACTTTCCATTCATCATGCTAGTGCTGAGAGTACTGAATACATCTATTCAACCATAGTCAAACTTCAGGTATGATGCTATTTTCTCGTAAATCATTGCTCGTGTTTACATTACTGTTTTTAATTCATATCTAAACTTCAGATACATATAAGATCATAATGTAACTTCATTATTATTATATTCCTCATACGTGGTAAAACTGTTTTCTGAATAGCTTTTTGCCTCCACAATCTGAAGAAGGTATTTGTGCTATACATATGCAATTAGCGGATGACTCAGAAAGCAATTAATTTTAAGCTTAAATATATGAAAAGATCCTTATCACTTGTGGGATTGTGTCCATGTTGCAGATATTTGATCATCTTGGCATAGCTTGGAATCTACGCTGGCCATCCTCTGCCCGAGATAACAAAAATTACATGACAAAGCAAAGGGTATTGTATGAGCCTATGTTACCAACAATGAATGAGGTATGCAACTAATTCTATTTGTTGGTTTTGATATTCAGTCGATAGTCTCATATCTACTTTCAAAAGCTGCATTTCTAGCTCAATTTGGTCATCTTCTGTTAATTAATGGACATATGTTTGGAACAGTTGTTGTCACTTGATGAGGAATGGAACAATATTCTGAAGCAGGCACAATTGCACATGAGTCTACTGGAGCCCTTCATTGCATTCAGAAAAGTTTTACTTGGAATATTAAATTGCAAGGAGGGTATGATTTACCACTTACTGCAAGCTGCCTCAACTCTTCGTAAGGTGATTTTAATGATAATTTTAAACAGGGCAACCTGATATTATCAAAGTTGCTAACTATCTTTATATCTCAAGGGTTCTAAATTTTCGTATGCCGCTGGGGCTTTGCAAGAACTGAAGTTCCTCTGCTCCAGTATGGAGGAGGATCATTCATCAACTTACTGGCTTGCAAGGGTATGCTGTTATAGTTATGCACTTATGACATTCCTAAAAATTCTTGCTTCTCGGTTTTGTGTTTTTTAGTAATAGTACAATTTGTAACTGAGTGCACCTAGCTATTCCTTATAGTTGAAAGGTGCTGGCTTATACTCTACACATCATTACTTGTAGATTTTCCTCCACAGCATGCTGGAGTCATTCCTAAATTTAATATTTATATGAATCAGCGGCCAATGAGCATTGAGCACTCATTTGTTTCTGTAAAGCATACATGTTGGGCCTCGCAGAAACTGGAAAATACAGATGTATTTTAAAATTTTGTGAACAATCTGAGTTTGATATTTTCCATATGCGGATTTTTTTTTTGACAGCAAATAATTTCTAACAGTATTGATTAATACGACTGTTGTACTTGTACAGCTCGAAGAAGCAAAACTCTTACGTGCTCAAGGTCGTCATGAAATGGCAATTAATGTTGCAAAATACATTGCAGAAAACTATCAATTGAATGAAGATGTTTCAAATGTGTATCGGCTGGTTGGAAAGTGGCTTGCTGAGACTCGAGCTAGCAAGTAACCAGTCTAAGTTCTTTTTAATGTGGATTCGGTGCTTCTCATGTATGGCTTAAAGATCCTCATGCATTTTCTGACTCAACATGCAGTTCTAGAACAATTCTGGAAAAGTACTTGAAACAGTCAGTTTCACTAGCAGGGAGTTACGTAAATACAGACATGAAGTTTATATTACGGCAAAGCCAAAGTCATTTTCACCTAGCCCACTATGCCGATGCTCTGTTTCGGAGCTATGAAGAAAGGCTTTCTTCCAACGAGTGGCAGGCAGCAATGCGTTTGAGGAAACACAAGGTATTGCATCAATATGAAAAGCATCCCATATAGACGTACTTTTTTGTTAGTTTTCACTGGATCATGTTGTCTGGTTCTTCATTTAGACTGTGGAATTGGAAGCTCTGGTCAGGCGACTGAAAAGTAACACCAAGGTCAGTGTCCTGTATTCATTAGTTTCCAATCTTTGTATCAATATGTGTTGATGTCTAAAACCTTTTGAACTTAGTGCGGTACCAAGTTTCACTTAAAGTCAGCTCTCAATCATTTTCTGCTTTATAGGGGGATAAAACTGACTTATCTATCAAAATACAAGAGCTTCAAAAGCAACTTTCAATGGATAGAGAAGAAGCTCAGAAACTTCAGGTTGCATTTGTAAAATAGGTTATCTGTGTTATGCAAAGAATGATTGAATCATTATGCATTGGGTAGCTTTGCTTACTTGATTTTAACCTTTCAGGATGATAGGGATAAGTTTCTTAGCGTTGCTTTGGAAGGATATGGTCGTTGCTTGGTTATAGGTGATAAGTATGATGTGAGAGGTGTAAGTGCTCTTAGCTGAAAAACTTCTTCCGTACAACAACGAAAGTCAGTTTCTTTACGATTCAGAAATTGATAAGCTGCATTAAGATCATAAGATGCATGTTCACATATGAACTGCTTTTGCTATTAAGATGGCTGTTACACTCGAACGATTAACAGGTTTCTGTTATTGATTTTGTTATAAAGGTTTTCCGTCTAGTATCACTCTGGTTCAGCTTATCATCTAGACAAAATGTGGTCGACAGCATGATTGGAACAATAAATGAGGTACACATTTTTATTCATACAAAACTTGCACTACTGGATATATATTAAGCGGATTTGGTTACTTTTGTTTCAGGTGCAATCATACAAATTTATTCCGTTAGCCTACCAAATTGCATCTAGAATCGGATGTTCTAAAGATGGTGCCGGACCCCATAGTTTCCAGGTGCAAATGGTGGCCAAACAACATTTTCTTCATTGTTTGTTCTTTTTTATTCATCTTAATCTAGTTCACCTTTCTTTCAGTTTGCTGTGTTTTCTCTTGTGAAGAAAATGGCCATTGACCACCCATATCACACAATCTTACAAGTACGCAGGAGCTACTATTCAGCAATGAGAAGTGTTCCTTGTAGCTTAAATCTTGAAAGAGTTCTGCATTTTCATGTATTTTCTTATGCTCTCTTATGTTAACTTAGCTTCTGGCTCTGGCTAATGGTGACCGCATCAAAGATAAACAACGAAGTAGGAACTCGTTTGTTGTGGACATGGATAAAAAAATTGCAGCGGAAAACCTTTTGAAAGAGTTAGCATCACATCACTGTGGGATTATTAAACAGGTACAATTTGTTTCTGTTCTGATAAAGCTTCGAATGAAAACTGAGACTGCATATCACTTAACTCACAACGTTATCTGGTGTGTATAATTGATGCAGATGCGGCAAATGGTTGAGGTGTACATCAGACTTGCTGAGTTCGAGACGAAGAGAGAGGTATGCTACTTTGTGAGTAGGCAACAACAACGTCAGTATTTTATTGCAGTACAAATGCTGGTTTTGATTCCTTTATTGCATTTATAGATTTTTGGTGTTCATATTGTGCAGGATACCAATAAAAAGGTGACTCTGCCAAGAGACGTTCGGAGTGTCAAACAACTTGAACTTGTAAGAATACTTTATTATTTATACCTGTAGATTTTAAACCCTTAAATGTTCAAATATGTCTCATTGACTCGGTGCATCTTTTGTGTGGTAGCTCATTTATAATTTATGGTGTTCTACAGTTTCCTCCTTTGCTTTTGTTTGCTAATGCGAAGAGTGTGTGTTGGTTATTGGTTATGCCGTGCAGTGAAAGCATGTTTTAATTAGTCACTAATAGAAATTTATTTTAAGTTCCATCATGGTAATAAAAGAATTGCCTTACTGTGATTAGGTTCCTGTCATCACATCCTCCTTTCCAGTGGATCGCAACTGTCAGTATCATGCGGGTTCTTTTCCTCATTTCATGGGATTAGCAGATTCCGTCACGTATGTCTTTTCAAGTAGAACTGATCATATCCTTACCCGTCTTATATTAACATTTAACTGTTTGCTTTAATAAACATTTGCTCTACTTCCTGAACAGGGTAATGATTGGTATAAATGCTCCAAAGGTGGTTGAATGTTTAGGCTCCGATGGTCGCAAGTACCGGCAGCTTGCGAAATCCGGAAATGATGACTTAAGACAGGATGCTGTAAGATTCCTTTTCATAATCATCATGTCTCACTAGTGATTAAGCATACTTACTTTCTGGGTACTTTATATGTTTGCCATGTTTGCTAGGGCAATTTTTGCAAACCATATTTATGCATGTCATTTCCTACCTAATAAAGAATTGTGTGGCTATCCATATTCAATGGCATACAGGTTATGGAGCAGTTTTTTGGTCTTGTAAACACATTCCTGCAAAATAATCGGGATACACAGAAAAGGAGATTGAGAATCCGAACATACAAGGTATTAAACTATAAATACATTCAGTTTCAAATAATGCCTGAGGTTCTTGTTCTTAGCTAGCTACTAATAGTTGTTGTGAGCATCAACGATTCAGTATGGGTGTGTGATAAAACTACGCAAGTGTAAATCTGATGAAACTGACCTTGAATTGAAATGTAGTATAAATCATTGGATGATAATATACATGGAAATTTGGAGAGATGAGTATGATACATGTTTGTTCTTGATGCCCCAATATACTGACGCAAAATTAGTCCGGACCATTTGATTTGCATCTCAGTTCTTACTGTTCACAAGTTCAGTTTACATGCGGGCCAATAAATTACGCTTTATGATGCAGGTGGTTCCTTTTACTCCTAGTGCTGGTGTTCTTGAATGGGTTGATGGCACCCTCCCTCTTGGTGAATACCTGATTGGGAGGTTAGTAAAGTTCTTTCGATTGATCATAACAAGTTTCGTTGGCAAACTAATTTTCTCTCCTTAACTTTTTTAGTTCAAGGAATGGAGGGGCCCATATGCGCTATGGCGAAGGAGATTGGTCATTTGCCAAATGCCGAGAGCACATGGTAAATGTAAGTCTCTGATCGAAATTGATGTGTAAATATAACCACAAGAAACTCATGGCTGTACTATCATTGCCACGTCTTTGGTTGTCTTTTACTGTAGCTAGCGGCTGGTCGTTAGATATGTTTCATGTTTCTTACAGGCTAAGGACAAACGCAAAGCATTCCAAGAAGTGAATGAGAATTTCAGGTTGATACTTTACTATATGCTAGTCCAGTGAAACATTCAGTCAACATTTTTTGTTACAAAGAACTAACATAGTCGACATCCTTTATAGGCCTGTCATGCACCATTTCTTCTTGGAGAGGTTTTTGCGTCCAGCTGACTGGTTTGAGAAGCGACTGGCCTACACAAGAAGTGTCGCATCTAGTTCGATGGTTCGAACAAGATTCTTTTTCTTCCCATGTGAAATTTGAGCTTTAAAAGACTTCATGTGCATATATATCAACATCATATTACAATGTTTAGTATTATGTTACTACAGAATCTGACAAAAAAAACTTTTGCAGGTAGGTTATATTGTTGGACTAGGCGATCGGCATTCCATGAATATTTTGATTGACCAGGCAACGGCCGAAGTTGTTCACATAGATCTTGGTGTTGCTTTTGAACAAGGCTTAATGCTTAAAACTCCTGAGCGGGTGTCTGCTCTTTTCTCATGCAGTTTTCTAGCACTCCAACCAATTCTCGTCCAAAATAATAATACTCCATCTCCGTGTGCAACTTTTGACAGGTTCCTTTTAGGCTTACAAGGGACATCATTGATGGCATGGGAGTTACAGGGGTGGAAGGTGTTTTCCGTAGATGTTGTGAAGAAACGCTATCTGTTATGCGGACAAATAAAGAAGCACTTCTGACAATAGTGGAAGTAAGACAAAAAAAAACTTTTGGCCATCAAGAATATGTATCGCTATATTTTATCCCGCATTCTTATTAACACATGACGTGCAGGTTTTCATCCATGACCCGTTATATAAATGGGCCTTGTCTCCTCTTAAGGCACTGCAACGGCAAAAGGTATTGAATTTGTTTCTACTTTTTCATCCATTTTACGGTAGTATGGATTATTCCAGCTGGCCATGTTTTGGTAAATTTATCGTTTCATCATGCTCAGATGCATCACGTGCCTAGTTTCAGTTGACTCCCTATTCTTCTCAGTTGTAATTCGGTTTTACCAATAGGAAGAAGAATGTATCATGACATGAAGCTTTTATAAACTGTTGGTTTTGTGTTGTGGGACAGGATAAAGAAGAAGATCATGTGACATGCTTGGATGACTCGGAAGATGCATATGAAGGAAACAAGGATGCTGCACGCGCGCTAATGCGAGTGAAACAAAAATTGGATGGATATGAAGATGGTGAAATGAGAAGTGTTCACGGACAGGTCCAACAACTCATACAAGATGCGATTGACCCTGAGCGCCTCTCCCAAATGTTTCCTGGTTGGGGAGCGTGGTTGTGAAAATGATTGTTTCAGGCCCTCGGCCGTGTATATATAATTGTGCTAACACGAAAAGACTTTACAATAGTATGGCAATGCTATATGTGGCAGCAGAAGAAGCAATTTTCAGCATCTATCTCGATGTTTGTTCTTGTGAATTTGGGATGATCATTGCAACAAAAAAGGGTGACAAATATGGGAGTGAATCAAATAAAAAGGGGTGTTTAAAATAAAAAGTATAAAAAGATCATGTTCATTCATTTGATTCA
>JAWWMW010000984.1:23084-33333 GCA_035048345.1 Echeveria elegans
AATTAATCCTAATTAAGCCTTTATTAAGCCTAATTATTCCTAATTAATTTTAATTATTCCTAATTAATTTTAATTAAGCCTAATTAATCCTAATTAACTCTAATTAAATCTAATTAATCGCGGGGCAGGGCAGGGCAGGGCAGGTGCGGGTCGGTGCGGGGCAGGGCGGGGCAAGGCAGATTAAAACAGCGCAGGGCAGGTTGCAGATCGCCGCCGATCTGCCCCGACCTGCCCCGTTGCCATCCCTATTCGCAAGTGGATGGAGAGCGGAGGCAGTAAGAGCAGGGGCGAGCCTACATGGGGGACTTACCTGGCTGCAGCACGGTAAGGTTTCCCCCAATTTTTTTGGGTTTATCGAATCTGTGCGGGGGTATCCAAGCTTTTTCTCCGAAATCACACGTTAAATATCCAGCAATCGCTCTCAAAACAGTGTGAACCAAGTCCATGAAGTCACATGCAGCTTCTTGAAAAATCAATTCGGATTGAAATCTTGGCGATTGAGAAATTTCATCCTTATCTCGTCGGGATATTTCTTTGGCCTAAATGCCCAAAACTGAAAATGCGGGAAGAAGGAAGATGATTCTAATTGAAACGACGACGTAGCCGACAAAAACTAACACATGCGCGCCTGCTACTCCTTTCCTTTTCCAATTTGGGCCTGAGACCATATCCTTTCAAATATTTCTGCCTCCACTTAAAATTAAGTCATAAATCTGACTAATTTATTATAAATCTTACAGATTTAATATAAACATTCCCGGCTTGTAATGACATGCTTTAGTGTGAATTTTTTTTGAAACTGAAACCATATTAGTCATGGACAAGCTTAATGATTCAATTCATGCTAGGTTCAAAAAAAACATTTAACTCATGCAGAGACTATGTGCTAAACTTATAAAAGGATTTCAAAATTTTAAAAAGTTTGTAATTTTGTTCTCGTAAATTAAAAAAAAAATCTCATACACCAAAAAATAGCCCTACTTAAAATCAAATTCTGCATTCGCCCCTGAGTAAGAGGTAACGCAGCAACCCATTTGAGCATCGAGTTTGATCTTTCCACATCCGTATATAACAGGACTGTATCTTGAGCAAAATATTCAAAACATTCTGACTCCATCTAAGTACTTGACTTAATGTCGTTGGTGCAACACCGAGAGATGCTTTTTTATTATGGTTGTAAATATATTGATTTCCACCCTTCAATCCTGTAAAAATGTCATCCACCGGACACCCGTAAACTAAACCAACTTGTGCGTGCATTTGTAAACCAACATTGTCAATTTTAAGGAATTGTTATATTTTCAATATGCACATATTGTACTGTGCAGTAATATCTAGTTTCAATAAGTTGTGACTTGGCTTCAGGGGCGTAGCTAGACTAAAAATTCAGGAAAACAAATTTTCCTATGCTGCAATGATGGTTCAAACCCTAGAATCAATGCATTTCACATTCCTAGCCACACATTTCATCCAAATCTGCTACCATTCTTCTATGTCTAAAAATTAGACACATATATTTTATAATCCTGGCTCCGCCACTGCTTGACTTCACTAAATATCAGCACTTCACTAAAGTTCACAAGGTGCTCGAGAAAAAAATAAACAATTTATTTATAAACAATCACCGATTTAGACGGGAGAAAATCACAAAAGTTCATAAACAATCTAGATGTTATAATGAAATAACTCACTCAAAAATATGATTAGAGAAATCCTATTGCGTGAATTGAAATTGTAGACCTTGAATTGATTTTATGGGCTCGACTAAGACTCTGTTCCTTTTGACATTAATTTAAAGTCAGTTCAGGTCAATTCAGGTCAGTTCAAGTTAGTTCAGGTCAGTTCAGGTCAACTCATTTGATAAATATTATTTTCTTCAGCACGATTTTCTTAAGCATGTGATATTATCACCATATAAACAACATATATCAGCTATTTAACACATAAAATTTATCAAATGAGTAGCATATTTTGGATCTTGAAATTTTCAGTTAAAGTCAATTCAGGTCAGTTCAGTTCAGCTCAAAAGAACAGACTCTAAATCTTGTTCGGCATACCGAAGGGCAGTTTGGTCATTTGGAAAGTATCCAGAGAAGGAAAAAAAGACAATCCGGAACTTGGGAGCAGTGTAGACTGTGGACGAATGGAGAAGGCCATATTGGTCAATTTCGCAATAGCTATGTTTTCCTAGATTGAGTAGCCACAACTTGGGGTTCCCCAAGGGTCACTGGATTTATAGCTTTCCGAGACAACATTTGCTTTGTACGACAAATTACATGGCCTTGAAAAAGAATTTGTACTGCAACGGTCAAAGTTATAATTATTAAGTATTATTTTAAAAATTGACCTTCCATTTCTAACGTCAAAGATTATGCCAGTAATTATTCAGTCTTGAAATACTACTAATTAAATTCAAAATTAATATCAATCACAAAACAATTGATATCATTTAATAATTTCGACAGCTATGCGGCGGAAGGGTGAGACCTCATTCACTCGTTGTTGGGTGAAACTTTTTTATTTTAAACATCTATTAATTTATTGTTAGATTGTTTAGTTGTTACTAGATTATTTAATTTTTTATTTGTGTTTTTTTTAAATTATGTATTATTATTGAAAGTGATGTTGATTGTCGCTTCTTCATCCTGATATTGTATACATGGATGTATACTTTCATTTCCATTCTTGAAAAATTACAATAAAAAAATAATAATTTTAACAAGGAACAAAGCAATAATGGATACTTAACCATCCGTATTAATTTTAAAAAGATACTCGGGTGTCGGTTCGGAAGGCGACTATGGCTATTTCGGTGATTTTCCGTTATCGTCGTGTCTGCTTCTCTCCTTCCCTCACCTAAGCCGCATCCCCTAACCCCGATGGTCTTCTCTCGTCCCTCATCCCCTCAGCCCTTCCGTCTAAGTAGGGTTTGAACGATTCTCTAATTAAATCCCATTCAATCCTTACCTGCTTTCTCTCCTCAATCGAGAGAGAAGCAGAGCCCTCCCACTTTTCGTTCAATCTCTTCGCCCAATTTCAACTCCTGGCTAATTTCTTCGTTTTGATTATACGACACACGACCGACAATGCGGATGGCTTTCAGAGAACGGAGAGAAACCTGTGATGGGGCTCATACAATACCTGTTGCATTGAATATGATGTCCAAATTGAATGTAAGAGATGTGATGGATTTCAGCATCCTAACTAAGCAATGGGCTCGTGGTGAGACTAAGATTGGAAAGGGTTCCATAATTGGGCGGATGACAGCGGCGGATTAGACAGCGGACTTTTGGAACCAGTTTCGGAGGAGTACTTTTATAAGTTTACTTCTTTAACCTGGTGTTATTTCTCTCCTCTTCTATGACATGTTCTTAGAAAGAGTGAGAGGCTTTCATTTCTCTCCTCTCCTGTGGTTCATTCCCGTGGAGAGTGTGAGGTTTTTATTTGAACATCTAGCATTTAGGTGTTAGATTGTTCAGTTGTTCATTTATGTCTATTTTTATTTATTTAGTTCTAATTATTGAAAGCGATTTTGATCGATGGTCGTTTTTCATTTAGTCATTAGCATACATTGATCATTATTCCGGGTTGCGTTCTCGTGTGATATACCTTTGTGTATACATTTACTCCCATTCTGTTGGGAAATTGTAGATTGTAATATCTACTCTTTATCAAAAAAAAAATGAAGGTTGAATTTACAGCAAAGGTATTTCTTACACCACTATTTTGTTGCTAATGGAAAAATTATCAACAAAGTATTTACCCTGAATTTTATTTTGTTGAAAATAGACTAATAATAAAACAACATTCAGAAATTTTGCAAAATTCGTGTAAACTAATATTTTGTTGGTTATGCAAACTAACTAGGGGTGAGCATTTGGGATCGATGGAGTTCAAATCTTATTTAACGACTGAGTTTTAACAAGTTAATATTTCAATTCAAAGATCAAAACTTATGATGGTGCAGAGTTTGATTCCTTTGAAATCCACGTCTTTCCCTATTTTCACTATCGAATGTCTACACATTTGCCTGCATGCATATTTAGGCATATATTTTTGCATATGAACGAAAAAAAATATGCACATAGTTGAATATATTTAGACAAATCGACCTCATTCTCAATTGAATGGCACTTTGATGGTGCATGTCATATTCAAGTACAGCTACTTTACTGCACTACAAAGACATCTCCATCTCCAGCATATATATAGTTTTAAGGGATTCAAATCCATCATTTCCAAAGTCTTTATTCTGTAACTAGCGCTAGCTCCACTCCAATCTATCGGTATCTGCACTCCAAACCATTATCGCAAGTTAAGTTACAGGTTCTTCTACAAACACATTTAAGTAAACATTTTTCGAAACACAGTCTAGCACTCACACCGCACCATGCACCCTAGTTTCACATAGACAAAGTCACAGTCACACTTCAACGTGGATGCTTACTTGTTTACTCCTAGCTCCGGATCACATTTGATTTTTTTTTTCTTTCAGGATGGTGGAAATTGAGATTGGAAAAGTTCACCCTGACCAACTTTCATGACCAGGCCGAAGTAGATATATGTCTGAGTAGTACCTAGTACAGCTGTACAGTTGTACTTATCATCTTATGTTGCTTTTATTTTAATTAGTTTTATTTACGAAATCCAAGCACGGTACAGTGATTTTCCCAATTGACATAGTTGTAAACTTTTTTGTGTCTTACGTGGATAAAGATACTCATCTACTGGTTGATGAATGATGATCATGCCGCCATTGCTACAAGATATTTGCAAACATGGTTTGTGTTCGATGTCATTTCATGTACACCATCGGAACTTGCTAGAGTTATGTTGGCCTTGGAAGTTAATGATATATGTTTGCAAAGTGAGAATTCTTTTTTCGGAGAATGGATAAACTTTTGTTATTTGCGTGGTTGACATTTATGATTTGTTTGCTTGAGTGGTTTTGCAGTTGACTCTAACCACGTTGTATGTTCAATTTCTTAGCTGATAGTTATAAAGACCTAACAAGAACATGGATATGGCTGTTGATGAATGATATCCACGACAGGAGTGTGTTTCATCGATGTTGATGTCTGTATATTGGTCAATAACGACAATGTCCACAGCTGGGTATGGTGATCTGCCTCTGAATTCCGGACAACTGATTTTTTTTGTGATATTTATGTTATTCAACCTCGGACTGAGTTCTTATATAATTTGTAATATGACAAATTTAATCCTCCTTCGGGTTAGTAACACAATGCTATTCAGGCAAAGCCCGAACGTGAATGGGCCGGGCCTGGTTGGTGGTCACATTTTTTTCATTCTCTTAATCTTCTATATATAACAAAATATTTAGAATAATGAATCACGCATATAACGACGAAAATATGAATAATTTCAAACTAAAATAAGAAAATAAAATAGAAATAGACATAAAACTGAATAAGGAAAAATAAGAATAATCCTACACTGGAATAAGGAAAAATAAAAATAAGAATAAGCATAAATCGGAATAAGAAAAATAGGAATAAAACAAAATCGAAATAAGATAAAATAGGATACTCATTTAAATTCGGCCCACCAAAAATTGGTCGATCGAGTCTCGCCCCTATTTGACCAATTCCATTGCGCATTCGGATGATGCATCGACACATCGACAGGCGGTACACCAGTTACGCATAATAAGCCTGTGTCACAAATCATCACGTTTGCTTCTAGACGGTGTCGTTAAGATGTGATTAAAGAGTAACTTAAGCACATAACTTGTATTAACCAAACAAAAAATCATATTTAACAAACTTTATAGAAGCTAAAAGAAATTAAAATTACATAAATTTTATTTTATCATTTTGAGTTGCAATGTGAAAGTCACTGTTATCGGTGTAAAAAGAAACACAGTTGAGTCATACAACTTCACACTGCACAACATTACAAATTGATGAATGAAATGAACCTCTCTATCAACACCTGTTTTATTTTTATATAAAAAAGACTACTATTGATCAGATAAACATCTTGACAAGGGAGCTATCACTCTTTGAGCATCAAACAATCTAAGCTATAAGCTATGGCTTCTAGGAGATTCTCATCTCTTCTGTCACACTCCATTTTCAACACTTCCAGATTCTCAACACTTGCCTTGTCCCAAGGTATGTTGTTGGTGTTTAAAGGTTACCATTTATGTGTGCATGTTCTTGTTGTCAATTTAGTCTTCCAGTTTTGATAATTTTTTTGTTGATTTGTGGTGTTGCTATGATTTGAACTGAAGTGGGTCTGGCTGGTTTTCTTATTTTCTTGAAATTTCATGGCTTTTTGTTGTTGCATGATTGCTTTGTGTTTAGGATTGATGGTAGAAAATGAGGATTTTAGTGAATTCATTTTTTTTTTTGGAAAATTGAATTTTGTGAGGGAAAGGAAATGGTGGGATAGGGAGGAGGGGATTCAACAGGTTTAGCACCGCCGCGGCGATTGAGGAGCCAGTCACGCCGCCTGTTGAGGTTAAGTACACTCAGCTACTTATCGACGGGAAGTTTGTTGATTCGGCATCAGGTACATTATGCACTTGGTTGTACTTAAGATGATTGTTTTGTCGGTTGCCATGTGGTTTCGGTGAATCTGGTTTTTGGTTTTGTGTGGTTTTTAGGGAAAAAATTTCCGACGTATGATCCTCGAACGGGAGAGGTTATTGCTCATGTTGCTGAAGGTGATGCGGAGGATATTAACAGGGCTGTTGCTGCGGCTAGAAAGGCATTTGATGAAGGACCATGGCCGAAAATGTCTGCCTATGTAATGAGCCTCTCTCTTTCCATACTGTTATGATTTGTGGAATGCTTGTTGTGAATTTTGGAGTTTGGAACTTCAGGAAAGGTCGCGTGTGATATTGCGGTTTGCTGATTTGGTTGAGAAACATAGCGACGAGCTAGCAGCCCTTGAGACATGGGATAACGGGAAGCCATTTGATCAAGCTGCCAAAGGAGAATTACCTTCATTCGTTCGCTTGTTTCACTACTACGCTGGTTAGTAAATTTAACAACCTGCTATGTCTCTATAAAACCATGAAAATGTTCGAGGGAAAAAACTTCAAACAATTTTCTGATAAACTTACAGGCTGGGCAGACAAAATCCATGGTCTAACAGTTCCGGCTGATGGTCCGCATCATGTGCAAACACTCCATGAACCAATTGGTGTCGCGGGACAAATCATTCCATGGAATTTCCCACTTATCATGTTTGCTTGGAAAGTTGGACCTGCCCTTGCTTGTGGCAATACCGTTGTCCTCAAGACTGCGGAGCAAACACCATTAACTGCTCTCTATGTAGCCAAGTTATTTCACGAGGTAATTTAGTATGTGTCACTAAACAGAAAATTTCTTAAACCAAATCACAGGTTACATTTTTAGAATTCCGTGTACAGGCTGGTCTTCCTCCGGGTGTCCTTAACATAGTTTCAGGCTTTGGACCAACAGCAGGCGCAGCACTTGCGAGTCACATGGATGTTGATAAGGTACTTAGTGCCTAAACGTAGTCAGCATTATAATCTTGCTTGCGCGTCCTGGTGTTGGTGACCCAAGCTCATCGATGGCCATTTGTTGGCAGATTGCTTTCACAGGATCTACGGAGACCGGCAAAATTATACTAGGATTGGCAGCACAAAGCAATCTGAAGCATGTGACGTTAGAACTCGGAGGAAAATCACCCTTCATCGTTTGTAAAGATGCGAATGTTGACCATGCCGTGGAGCTTGCACACTATGCATTGTTTTTCAACCAGGTTTGGCGTAGCCAATGCCTCGCCATATAGGTGTAGCTCAAGTTAATTATCGGAATGAGCTTAAAATAACCTCTGCCCTGTCCGCAGGGTCAATGCTGTTGTGCAGGTTCTCGTACGTTTGTCCACGAAAGTGTATACGACGAGTTCTTGGAGAAATCTAAGGCACGTGCCCTGAAACGAACTGTTGGCGATCCCTTTAAGAAGGGAATCGAACAAGGTCCACAGGTATGAAGAGTTCCTCATAGCGAATTGCTGCCATATACAAATATTGTTTCAAAATTACAAGGATTTTTGTTTTGTTTTTGTCAACAGATCGACGAGGAGCAGTTTAATAAGATACTGAAGTACATAAAATCTGGTCAAGAGAGCAACGCAAAATTGGAGTGCGGCGGAGGAAGGTTTGGGTCGAAGGGCTACTATATTCAACCCACTGTGTTCTCCAACGTCCAGGTAACTACTTTTAGCAAGTTTTCGGTAAAAGACAGCATTCCTTAAGTTTAAAAGTGGAGATGTTAAGCAAAAAAAACTCTGATGAAACAGGATGACATGCTGATTGCTCAGGATGAAATATTCGGTCCAGTGCAATCCATCCTAAAATACAAGTCTGTAAAAAACTGTAAACCTCCTCGTAGCTAACCTTCATTCATTATTCGATTTGAAATGTTTTATGATTCGCTATCGATCCCTTTTTGTTTTCTTATATTGCAGGGACTTAAATGAAGTTATCAAAAGAGCAAATTCGACTAAATATGGTCTAGCAGCTGGAGTTTTCACAAAGGACTTAAACACGGCTAACACGTTATCAAGGGCATTAAGAGTAGGCACGGTATGGATCAACTGCTTTGATGTTTTCGACGCAGCTATTCCTTTTGGTGGATACAAGATGAGCGGCATGGGCAGGGAAAAAGGAATTTACAGCCTCAACAATTACCTTCAAGTCAAGGCTGTTGTAACTCCTTTGCGCAATGCGGCCTGGCTCTAGCCTCTAAGGCCGTGCGCACCGTCAGTCGTTCGAAAAATGTGGTTAATATGACTAAGATCAATGGTCTCTATAGAGACTCATGTAACTTGTTCTAAGTTTGAATAAAATCTTGTGCTTTTAGAGTGAAAATATTTCTACTTTTCCAAAGTGCATTTTTTTTTTCCCGATGGGAAAGTGCATTTTACATGACGTTGTATTATCACTACTATTAACTCCGCATCACTTTCATATTAGTTTTATATCTCAAAAGGTCACCAAAATTAAACTTTTTAGCATCCGACATTCATTTATCAACTCTTGAAAATGAAAAACATAAAACAACAAACAAAAGTACAACTATTCTTGACTATAATGTCGAATGAAAAATAAAATTCCGAAAATGTTAACGGCATTCTATCTATGTGGACATATATACTCTAAGCAATCACAATTATCTTTATCAGCACATTCAGGCCTGACCTTATCCTTTTTGAATTTTGTGTAACAAAGTCTTCCACATGTATATGGTTTGCAATCAGTTATATTAAGAATTTTGTATAACAAAGTCTTCCTCTGCAATTAAAATTATAAAAAAAAATTAAAATAATATACATAAAATTTATATACCTGTTGACAAGTACAGTAGAACACTTGAGGGCAAGAAGCAAATGGCGTAAAGGTGATTTTTTTGGTGTGAAACAAATGAGATTTTGTTTTGGGATAAAAGGAAGACTCATTTATATAAGGGGGTATAAATGATATTAAATTTTCCAAAATTTGGAAGTTTATGAATAGTGAGGTTTTTGAGCCATGCCTAAAATTCTTTAGCATTGGATGAACATTTATTTTAATTTATTTTTAGGTGATAGGAGTATGTGTATTTTTCGTATATTTTAGTCAAACTATATCAGAAAAAATGTTGTTGGGTGGACTTTCAGTCATTTTATATTAGTTGAACTTTTAAATTTGGTTTTCCTATCCAATCAAAAAATTGAAAACCGTTTCGCGAAATTTGGTTGGCAATCGCTCCATCAATTAGCATCACATTTTCTCGTCAAGCGTCCGTTTTTGGTGGTTAGTCTATTAGTGCACGCCGTCTTGGACGGACCGGAGAAGAGTTTGGTTGCGAGTTTTGTCCCTCGTGTCACGCACGCACGCATGTGGCGTAGCTTCGTTCATCGACTTTTCAATCTCTCTCCTGCGTTTCTCTATCGCATTCGACGTCATCCGTTTTTCGAAGATCAGTCGGTTTGGATTGTGTGGTGCTTGATTGATTTGGTTGTGTTGGTTTGTGTTCGGATCTGCTTAGGAATTGAAATCATGGCTGCTCTTGATGTTTTCCAGAGAGATCGAGATATGTATGTTCGATGATGGCGATGTTCGAATTTCAGCATTTGAAATGACTGATTTTTATTCTTTGTTACACTGAGAGGTCTTCTATTTGAGCATCTTTTGTTAGATTATTTTAATAATCGATTGGGACCATAATGTAATTGTAAGTGTTGTGCTAATTGTTCGATAAAAGTCATA
>JAWWMW010000984.1:38280-54484 GCA_035048345.1 Echeveria elegans
GAGTTTTATAATTCTCATGTAAATCAGATCAAAATGTCTTAAATACCTTCAAACATTGAATAATCATTTTTATTATAATTAAATAGATATTAATTGGATAATCTTAACCATTGATTAGAAGGTCCATCTATGGTTATGATCTCTTTATACTTTTTATATTTAGACATTTTTTTATCTCATCTCTGCCTTTTTTTTAATTAACCAAAGCAAAGCATCCATCAGCTTCCGAAAATGCCCCTCCGCAAAAGCTGAGCTGGTCAATTCGTCGAACACCTTCTCCACACAACAACACCAACACTACTACTAATGGCCACTGCGACGACGCTCTCGCTTCTTCCCTCATCATTCGGATTCAGTAATCAAGACCGGCACAACACTTATCCTTTAACGGCGTCGTTTCCGTCTTCATCGCCGTCCGTATTCTTCACATATCTTTACTCCAGAAAACCCTATCTATCGGTGTTGATTTCTTCAAAGAAGAGAAACGGACGTGCGTTGAGATTAAGGACGTTGGTTGTTAAGGCTAGTGCGGATTACTATGCAACTCTTGGTATTCCTAAATCTGCTACTGTTAAAGAAATTAAAGCTGCTTATCGCAAATTGGCTCGCCAGGTAATTTTCACGAATATGTAGTGTTCTTGATTGGATTGAACATTGCGTAGTTTACTTGGTTGATTTAGTTTAGTTCTCACTTGTTCACTAAGCGTAGGTTATCCACCAGTTGTGACGTAAATAGTCAAATTGAATTGTAAAAGTGTGAAATGTAAAGAAAATTTTAATTGTAAAACCAAGTATCCTACATAGATTAGACGCAGCATATGTGCATTTGGTCTTCGTTAAATTAAATATGCATTTAGATTTAGTAGTGCACTCTTAGAGTTAGAGGATGTTACGGAAGCTTAAAGAAACAATAGGGGCCTTTTAACAGCCCTAGGTTGCTGAAATGTAATGTGGAACTTTACCTTTTGATATAGTATCATCCTGATGTGAACAAGCAACCTGGTGCGACCGAGAAGTTCAAGGAGATAAGCACGGCCTATGAGGTATGCCTGAGCAATTTTTCATATTTATCAGTTGTCTTTTTCCCACCATTTTAATGCTGCTGAATGCTACTGGTGGCCTGCAGCGTATCTGCTGCTGGTAAAAGTGCAATTTCACTAGGGGTTGACTGATATAGAAATGTTTGGATGTAGTTTGTATAGCATAGAAGAAGTACATATCTAATGTCGAGTTTAGTAAAGACTTTTGAAAGTAAAGGAGACCTTCTATTACATTTAGTATTGATAGTTAATGCATGGTGGGCAGGTATTTATCTGGGTTTGTGAAAACAAATAGAATTACAGTATTGTTTCCTCTAAACGATCAACTTGTTTCTATGTTGTGAGTACTGAGTAGGCCTCGCTTCTGGTAGAAGTGGGCAGTTTGCTTGTGTGAAAATGAAGCTATATAAGATAACGTGATGTAGTCGGTTCATATGTATTTTGGTCAAACTTCAGCATCATACGTTTTCCTTGTGCGACCTGAAATATTTAAAAATACGATAATCCACCTTCTGATAGCTCGTCAAGTTTGTATGAGTACGTTTAAGTAGGCTTCTAGTTAGGAGCCTATGAACAAATGACTTGTTATAGATGCTCATGAGAAAACACACTTAGGTGCAAGCTTTTCCTTGATCAGTTTGATGCTACCTTTTCAGGTGCTATCGGATGACCAAAAACGTTCGCTTTATGATCAATATGGAGAAGCTGGAGTCAAGAGCACGGTTGGAGGATCTGGTGCGTATACGGTATGCGGTTATCAGCTTTCCATTTGTCGAAAACTCTAGATGACATTATGGTTTAATTTTTTTTGTCATGGGTGGACATTTGTATTTTCTGTACTTGTGCCTGACATCTTATATCGATGTCAGATATAGGACATGCCTTTCTAAAATACTTGAGTATTTTTCTGCTTCGTTTTCAAATTCTGCAACATTTGATGATCCTATCGATGATGTAGGCCGATGATGACGTTCTTGTCAGTTATATTCCATTTAATCTCGATCATTGTTGAAGTTGTTCCGTGCAGACAAATCCATTTGATTTATTTGAGACCTTCTTTGGGCCAAGCATGGGCGGCTTCTCTTCCATGGATCAAACTGGTTTTGGAACACGGCGTCGGCCCACTGTTACTAAAGGCGAGGACATTCGGTGAGTACATGCTCTCTGTAGTATCTGGTGGATCTGAATTGGGCTGGTTTTATTCTTATATAATGTATCAAAATGGAGTTTCACATTACTGTATGTGTTATATTGACATCTAATAATTAGAACTTCAGTTGTGGCTTCTAGATTTAATATCTGGGAAGCCGTTTATTTATTATTTTATTAATGAAAACTTGTGTTGATTTGTGGGTCTGAAGTGTTTCAGATATGACATGACATTAGAATTTATCGAGGCCGTGTTTGGAGCTGAAAAAGAGTTTGAGCTTTCTCACCTTGAAATCTGTGAGGCGTGTATGGGTAGTGGAGCAAAAATGGGCTCAAAGATGAGGATATGCTCAACGTGCGGTGGAAGGGGTCAAGTAATGCGAACAGAGCAAACACCTTTTGGCCTTTTCTCTCAGGTATCCCTTTTTCGTGAAGTATAATGGTTTGTTTTGATTAAAAGCCACTACTAAAACCCATATGGAAGCAAATCTGCTGATCGGATTCTTATGCTCTATGAGGTTGCTGATAATAATGATGAGCGATGAGTCCTTAGCGATATGAAATTGTGATAGTGTCTATGGTATTTTCTTGGATGATAGGAAAACACATGAATTTTGTGCATGTAAGAAAGAATAAAAAAACCACTTACTACGTATCAGTAATATAGACTTATTATTGTTTGATACGATGGGGATTCCTATTCCAGATTTGAATACTTGCTGAGCACCGAATCTTGCACGGAGAAATCCTAATATCTGGTGCAGCCGCCAGCCAGGATATTTATTATGTTCTTGTGACCTAAAAGAAAGTAAAAATAGCATATTTTAGTAGTTCTGTTGAATTTTGCACTTCTTTTGTGAGCATGCATTTGTACATTGTGGGCTTAGAAAGTTGAATTGATAATGAGAATTGAACCACTTAGTAAGGCATACAAGTTCTTTTATCAAATTCCTTTACGGGCTTCCGAATAACAGGTCTCTGTCTGCCTTAACTGTGGCGGGAATGGGGAGGTCATTTCAGATTTTTGTCGTAAGTGTGCCGGCGAGGGACGTATTCGTGTAAAGAAAGATATTAAAGTAAAAGTTCCTCCTGGAGTTAGCAAAGGCAGTATTCTGAGAGTTGTTGGAGAAGGCGACGCTGGCCCAAAAGGGTATGTTAAATAATACAATCTGTCTCAAAATTTAATTACTACTTTCATCCATCCCAAATTCTATGCTCTATAAGAGATTCAAGAAAACATCAATTTAATTAACGTCCACTATTATTGTGGTTCTTTTCATACCGAATACATGTAGTAAATATTGCCACCCATTTCCGATTGATTGAAAATACATTGTTATTTATGTGTGTGGAAAATTAAATGGGTCTTTAATTTGATTTCCACGGCATCCATTTTGATTACCATGGAACTTCATTGCCTTTTTCTTAGGGAGCATACTTGATCCGGATAACCATGGGTACATCATATGCCTACTTGTGCTATCCATCAAACTTGATATTTTTGCCAACAAAATATTTAGTGGAAGTTTAAAAACACTATTAACTATTTAGTTCCATTTCCCATTTCTGATTTAACCAGATACCTCTTTAGTCATGTATTAATTATATGCCCAAACTGTCTAATATGGCAGGGGTAGTCCTGGTGATCTTTATGTGTACCTGGATGTGCAAGAGATCCCGGAGATACAAAGAGATGGCATAAACCTCCGATCGACAGTACCCATTACATATTTAGAGGCCATATTAGGGGCCATTGTCAAGGTATATCTGTTGCGACCTAGTTTTGCTTCCTCCATCTATTTTCTCATCATAATTCGAGACTTAAGTTTGATGCCTAGATTTAACGTTAATAAAGGTAACAGGCTATTAACTCTTGATTGGGCTATATTTGTTTGTTACTTTGTTTTGTTGTTTTGCCGCTTCATGTTGAATTTCAGAGACTGATACCTCTGAAACTTTTATACATAATTTGGAAAACAAAAGATTGATTTCTGAAAATGACACAGAAGTTGCCATATCATTGTAATTGATTTCAGTTGCTTTAGTATGACTATCTTCATTTATCTCACTAAAATACAGGTCAAAACAGTTGAAGGAGTAAGTGACTTGCAAATTCCACCAGGGACACAACCTGGTGACATTCTTGTTTTGGGGAAGAAAGGAGTGCCGAAGTTGAATAAGCCATCAATACGGGGTGATCACCTGTTCACCATAAAAGTTACTATTCCAAATCAAATTAGGTAAATTCTCCGCATTCTTTTTAGCAGTTAACTTTAGCTCTATGTTAAGCAGATGGCATCACAGTTGATTTTGAGTTTTCAAAATCATGTGCTCTATATCATCCTCTGCATTTCGTGTGTCTTGTCCAGGCGAGTATCACCCGGAAGCTTTTCCATGAAACTGATTAGTCAGGCTTATATTTAGGGCCTAGGGGTGACTTGAATGCGCCTAACTCTAATTTTTGTTTGGAAGTAGCTATTGGAGTTTCACATACTTCTGAAATGTGAAATTCTCCACGAGGCTTTTTTAAGTAAGCTCTTTTGTTCTTCAAGAAGAGGGTGATTGCCAAAGGGTCCAATAGTCACTACCATTGTAACACTGAATATGCTCAGACTATTATGTTTATTCTTTTCTTTCTGAAAGGGGAATGTGTTTGAGCTTGGGCCTGGTTTGCATGAGAACTTTGCAATGTTCCTTACTCAAGTGACCCATGGGACCATGGTATTCAATGAATTTATATGACAGCATGCACGATAGGAATCTTTAAGCTTGTATGCTTTTTTCTCCAGCTGTGTCTCAGTCTTGCTGCGTCATCATTTTGGATTTATCTTCTTATCATGCAGTGCCAAGGAACGTGAATTGCTAGAAGAACTTGCTTCTTTGAATACCACAACAGCAAATCTTTCGCGTAGTCGAGTGAAAGCACCTCCAGTCCGTAAGTAATGGAGGAGTTCACCTAATTTTTTTTTATAAAGTTATCCCATCTCAAATGAGCATGCAATAGTTGCATCCTTCATTGTTAAGATAGCCAAATGATCGATTCTTTTCTTTTCTTCACATGCAGCTAAGCAGATTGACCGAGAAGCTGATGATGATGCCACAAGGCCTGTTGAGGAGTCTGTCGATGAAAATGACATCTGGAAGAAGCTTAAAGACTTTGCTGGGTATGACTTGTAAAGTTGTATTTTTTTAGATATCGTATCCATTTTGATTTCCATTTTGTTTGCAAGTTATCATCATTCACATTTATTTTGTTCAGAATATGTTCTGTGCTTCTCATGTTGTACTTCATTATATCTAAAACTTAGTAGTAGACTTGAAACATCTGAGAGCCATGGTAAAAGCTCAAAGTGTTCTTGCAAGACTAGACATTCATAAGAGAGGGAATTGTAAATGAGGAGTACGTACTAGACTTAAAATAGGATCGAGTTACATGTATGATGAACTTTAGGGCCATCCGATGGATTTTCGGTCTGTGCCACACTGCCACTGCCATCTTTTAAAAATTCTCATGCAGTGAAGCTTCTTCGTTTGTAAAGGCAACTGTCACCAAAGATATTCCTTCAAAATTTACTTTATGGATTTTAGTTTGACACGTTTGCAGGTTCCAACTTCTAAATGTTTTTTTAAATCTTTATCTTGTTCTCATGCTCAAGTCATTTTACACTTTAAATTGGGACTGTTTTGTGTTATCTTGAAAACTGATTATTTTCCATATTACAGGTCGGTTGCAAATGCTGCGATGAGATGGTTCAAAGACAACTTGTAGGCTGATTGCCATTTTTTCTGTAAAGAGAGAATGTGCATACAGGCATTGTCCGGTTTTGTTGCTTTAAATTTATAATGGTTAACATAGAGATTTTGTGGCTCAGGAACATCAACAGTGGCTTTAAATCAAAGCCAAAGGGAGAAACAAAAACCTGCAAGGGCACCCTGGGGGGATTTGTTATACATTTGGGCTCTGGGTATCACTAGTTTCAGTGATTCACTTTCACCCATTTATTCATTTGTATATTACAGCCTGACACTAAAGGCCCGTTTGGTTGCGGAATAAAAAAAAAAAGAGGAAAAGAAAAATTAAAGAAAAAATTTGAGTGAAAATGAAATGTGTGTTTGTTTGTAAAGAAAAATATGAAAAAATGGCAAACTGAGATTAAATTTTTCTTACAATTTTTTCATGGAAAAATTATTATTTTTTAAAATTTATTTTCCTCATTTTTTCCGCAACCAAACAAAGCCTAAAGACTGAAGATTACGATAGACTATTCTCATAATGAGGCATTGGGATTATTAGTGGGATGAGATGGAAGGTCTTGAGATATACTTGTAGAGCTAGGCCATTTTTTTGTGAAACTTTATCATACGGAGTACTATTTTATTTGAGTTCCAGAATATAAACACACACAAAAGATACAAAGATTGATGGTGTAGTCTGCCCGTGCAAGGTTTGTTTCAATTGATCAGCTATCAGTTCTCAGGTCCAATTTTGACAACAGTCGGAGTAGATGCAACTCATACGGTATAAATGAGCCAGGGAACAACAAATTACACAACTCGTACACGATACTACTTGAAAGCATGTGTATCTTTTAAAATTTAACCATGAATGAGAAATATTCACCTGGAATATTCAAGCACTTTTTTTTTTATTACAAGTTCGGGGAGTTAGAAGTATACACAAAGGTATACAATACGGGAACGCAGTCAGGAATGAAGATCAATGTATGACTAATTTAAAAGCGATCATTGATCAAAATCGCTTTCAATAATTAATAAACAAATAAAATAAATAGAAATTAACAACTGAACAATCTAACACCTAAGGCTAAACGCCCAAAATAAAAAACCTCCCACTATCAACGGAGTCGCTCCGTAAATGAGGAGAGAAATAGAAGTCTCTCACTCACCACAGATTGCGCCGCGGTAGAGGAAAGAATTATGACCAGCCTCAAGGTTAAAGAAATACTCCGAACGATTGATCATTCCAAATAGGCCAGACCCAATCCCCGCCTGCCAAAATCCAACTCAATCCTCGCCATATTCTTCACCCCGTTAATATGCCCAAAAGTCGTAGGCAATTTCTTCTCAATCAAAGGCTCAACCAGCACCTCTTTATTGAACAAATTCCCCAATCTGTCCACCACAAAAGACAACTTTAATGGATCAGACGACAAAGCGCAAGGCGTCCACTTCGACAGCCTATGCTCATACGCATACGCAACACCAAAGTCGACACCCAAGAAACTCAGCAATCCCTGACTTTCCAAGCATCGTCCAATACTTGAAACCAACTTCACTCATCATGATGAATGATGACTTTGACGAACGTAGAACAATGTTAGTACTTTTCTGCACGGACGCAATATCTAACACCTCAAATACATTTCCAAAACAAGAGAGTTTGAGCCCAACAAACTAGCCCGAAGTGCCTTTGCATAATCCTTGTGAACAGCAAACATTCATCTGGTCATATATAATCTTTAATCCACTTTGCAGCGCCAATTGCAGTGACGATCCAAGTAGATTCGACGGTGCAGTAGAGGTTGGGGATACCACTTGGTGATTGACTAGAAGAGGAGGATGGCGGGTTGCGGACGGTTTAGGGAAGCGGAGATGGAGAAGGATTGATGGGTGCCAGCCGAAAGCACCTACGCGTTTCCGAAATCGCCGGAGCGTTTCCAAAACGGTGCAATAATCTAAAGTTCAATTACTAGGAGGTCTAATTTAGAGAGAGCGAGAAAAAAAATAGTGAAAGTGACATGAGAAGATAAGTAAATGTCCTCTTGTTCCTGTGCAATCTTTTTTTCTCAAAGTGCTCTGTCACTTTCCTCCATATAAAACAATTCGCTGCTCACTAGTCACTACTTTAAGGACATTGCTAGAAGATGTGAATGTGATGCTGACTGTGAGTTTGAATGATGTGAAAGTGGAGAAAGATGACAAAAGATGAGACTGGGTCAAGATACATCACTCACTGTGGGAACCAAAATGGTGAAATGTTTTAAGGTTGTCTTCCGAGTCTCTGACAGAACGCTTCTCCAGTTCTGCATTACTACTTAGGAGGCTGCATGAAATTCTCAGCCTGCCAGAGTGCCAGGTGCAATCCCTTTTTGTCAGACGAAGCAAAACACAATTGAAATCTCAAAATTGACAAATAAACCATACCAAATAAAAGGCCGAAAAGAGATGGTTGGCTGCTAAAATTTTGCGAAACCAACGGGCAAATAAAAAAAAGGGTAGAAAGACGTGATAATGAGATTCCAAATCATCCCCAACTGGCAGAGCAAATTATGTACATCAAAATGAAAACAACCTCTTCTTTTTTAGTCTCTAGTGCCATGATGGTTGCTGTTTCTGCTTTTCTGTATCTCCCCATCCTCCTTCGGGTTCTTTTCTCTTCATCACAACTCCAGACGCTGCTGCTGCTTGAAACATTCTTGCTTGAACATCAGTGGCTGCTTGTGAACTGGCAGCTGAGAACTGCCTCAATGCGAACGGTGACGCTTCGTTTTTGCTTTCCACTTCTATGCTTCCTGGTCCTGAATTGAGATCCAAACCACAGCTTCCTCCCCACCTGTTGCTGTTCTCTAGTCCGCCGCCATTTGACCTTCCTTCGGGAACACTGACTAGGTAAGGCCGGGGATAATTGGACGAAATAAGTCCCGGATGGCCTATATATTGCGAATGACCAGTGGGGATGGTATGCCTTCCACCAGATGAAGAATCCATGTACGATGCTACGTTACCTGGTAAAGTCCCTACTGGCACAGGAAAACTTGCTCCAAAAGGAAACATAGGCGGGTACTGATAAGGCGCAGAGGGAAAAGAAAGTGCAGGCGAGGATGACAGAACTGGACCTCTGTAGACATCAGGAGCAAACGGGGTGCTGCCAGGAGGGGTATAGTATATCATCGGTGATGCACCAGAGGTTGCAATGGAGAAGGTCTGGTCACCTCTATCAGGCAAAACGGAAGGAATTGTGACTGCTGGAATCACATTACCCTGTGGAAACCAAGATGTAAAATTTCCCATTTCAGTATTATTCATCCGTAGGCTGGCAACAAGTGGCTGGGATGGCATATGACTCCATATATTCTGACCAAGCTTGGATGCTTCCACACCAACCTCTTCAAGCAACGGTCCATCGTTTAAATCGAAATTCATACGCCCACTTGACTCGCCATTTGACAAAATACTAGGTTTAGGGAGCCCCGGAATTTCTATTTTGCGATTGGTGATGACAAAGTACTGCCCTGCTTCGGTGGCTTCGTCAACCTGGTTCAAATCAAGATCAAATCCTCCGAAGTCACGCACATGTGTGATTTTTTCATTCCTGGGTAAATCAGCAGCGGTACTTTGAGACACAAAATCATCTTGCATTGAGTTGTCTGGAACATTGAGATCAATGTTCAGAAAAGGTCGACTTGATTTGATAGGAGCATCTGATGAAGCAGTGCTGGTGTTCATATGAGACTCTGACACTTTTCTAGGTTCAGCTGGCCGGAAAGCACTTGTTGCAGCTGAGCCCTTCCATCCAATTTCCCCTCTAGTCCGCAGCAAGTCTTCTGGAGGGACAAAAGCTCCTTTTGCCGCAGCAGCTACTGTTACAGATGCAGGAAGGCTATTGGACATAACAGAAATTGGAAATGGAAGAGGACTTATTACATGCACAGCTGCCTGAGACATAGCCGTGCTTAAGCTTCTCTGCTCCTCATATTTAACCTCCTCTCCTGTGAAACCTTCATTCAAGTCGAAACCCCGCTTTTCCATTACATTTGTTGAAGAGGCATGGGGTCCATCAGTAGATAGACACCCTGCTATACTTATCAATGATGGTTTGCTCAGATCAGAAATTCCATTACTGTGACACGGGATCTCTTTATTTTGTGCCTTACCTTCTTTCTCGCTAGCAATGTTATCATTACTGGTTGAGGCCAGACCTCCTGCCGCACATCCGGGTTTATTTAGTTTCTGATCCATGCCACTTTGAGAGTTATTACTGGTTACAATCATCCTTTCACTGAGCCTAACAACACCTGTAGCAACAGCCTTTTCCGTACCTACCGGTGTCTCTGAATCCGTCTCTATCTTATTGTTTGCTCCAACAGCTTCAAAACGTGCTATCGATTCCTTCCTGATATTTTCAATATGCTCACCATTTTTGGTTAAGACTTCAGACTCTGATTCATTGATTTCATCCTTCCAATCCCCAACTTCGCTAACCAGAGCCACCTCATTGGAAGGCACAGCACCACTATCAGTCAACTGTCCATCATTCTGCTTCGTATGCAAAACTGAATCGGATAAAGCAGTAGCAAGTTTCTTATCAGAAGAAAACAAGCCACCTTCGCCTCCATTAGTCACCAAAGATGTGCTTTCCTCTTGCTTTATAGACTCTCGTTTCACTTTATTAATACCAGCAGTCAGTTCCTGAGTGCTCTTATCAATGTTCATTGTCCTCCTAGAAGTCCCTATAACAGAGTCTTCAGCTACATAAGTCTTTTCAGGTGAGTTTGAACCAACTGTGTCGCACTTGCACATTTCGTTGGCAGCTACACTGGCGAGCAAGTTCATTCCAACATCATCAGCAGCTGACATCAAGGCATTCGCTTCTGAGTGCTTTACACAACTCTCAACCAGAGCATTCATGGAGCTGAACGATGGTTTGTGACTTTTCCAGGGCTTCGCGTCTTGTGCTGCGGAAGAGGATACGATTTTCGGCGATTCATTCAATTTTCTAGTGTGATCTACATTAGTAGAGCGAACTTCTTCATGATTAGTAGCAGATGTACCATCAGCTTCATCTGAACCAGTTAAAGCCTCTTTCAAATCACTACTATGCCAAGACTTTTTAGTCATATCTGATGCATCGTTTATTAGACTAGCATCACCTTTTTCTTCAGAGGCACAGCCAGGCTTTTCACGCTTATCTAGACACGTTGGTGATGCGGCTCTGTTATTTGAAGGGCATGGTTCATCTGCTGGCACACCATTTGTACTCAATGCAGGACTGCGGCCGCGATTTGGGATTTTCACTATCAATTTATAACTGTTCCCATCAGCAGCATGTATTTCATGCATCTTTTCACTGACTGATCCCGACCGACTTAATTTTTCAGGCATGCTGGCTTTGTGCAGTGGACTATGGTTGGGTCCGTCTCTTTGAGCTCCACGCGATACTGGCTCGGGTAAGCCACTAACGGTTTTTCTAAGCCGTGATGTACGCCTCAATACCTCACCCGCTCCCACTGATCCAGCAGTTGAACTCCTCATATCCTCCTTCCCTGAAGATTCTGCAGCTTTGATATGATCACTGGAGCTAGATTGGCTATGTGACTGACTAGAACTACTACTTTTATCATCCTTTCCTGCCGTGGGAGGGTGATCGGGTGATTCACCAACAGCCACATGTTTAGGCTGAGCATCTTTGGAATTTGCACCCACTGCAGTAGGAGATGACGTTGATTTCGAATACCGTGGAGATGTAGAGGCAGTTGTTTGATCCATTTCACCTTGTGTAGGTTTTGTTGACAACACTATGTGGGTAGAAACCTGCGAGCTAGAACTCTTCATCACATCCTCACTCCTACCTGAGTTTCTATTCCCACCTTGTGATGATTTGGAGGTGCGCCTACCATGCCATGCGACACCCATGTTGGATCCAGGCTTTCCATCATCAATATTCATTTCAGCTTCAACCCGCTTCTTCCATGTATCAACCAAACTGCGAACTTTCCTCTGGATTTTCAAATTCTTATGAGAACGTAGATGATTTACAGATTTGCCAATATTACACGTCTGCAAGGCACGGAGGTTTACAGGGAGCTTGTCAAGAGCATGAAGTAAAACCAAGAGGAACTCTTCAACGGATTTGTCACCTTCTTTGTGGCTATTACCATCACCAATTTTTCCTATTTCTTGAAGCCACTCATCAAATACAGGCAAACCTTTGAGTTGCACGAACCAACTAAGACAATCAAACTTATCTGTAGCAGCTACTACACCTGCGAGAACTGACCGTCCAGTCAGATCAATTTTCTTGTCAGCCTTGTCAGGTGTCATCAATTGGATCAATTTCTCTACAGATTCATGGTCCACAAGCCCACCACGGTCAGTTATTCTGGCAATTTCAGCCTTCAAAAAAACCTCGGACTTCTGAGATTCCGTGTCATCTTTTCTCTGTACACGCTTAACAGGCTCAGAATCCTGATCCGATCTCTCTCTTTTCTTTCCTTTTCCATGAGACGAGCTGGAAGAAACATTTTGAGTACCATCATAACTAGCTTTGACTTGAGACGCCGACGCCGAATCATTCATTATTTTTGGAGAACGACCACCAGGTTGAGCTGTTGCATGCATTTCTTTCCGAGTTTTAGATAACAGACAATCTACTTCTTCTTGACGCTTCTGGCAAAAAAGGGAAAAGATATACATTAGTATTCAGATTCTTTTGTAAATGTAGTAACAATCCACTTTTCTAAAGTTGAAACTCCGTGTTTTGATGTATAATACTTACATCTATGTGATTATGATCAGTTAACCACCATAAACACTTTTGGTTAATGTCATAAACCCTGCGACAGATAAAAGATGATATCCCAAAAGGGAGTTCAACACCTTCAAGGAGAAATGCAACTTTGCACGGATGGAGCAATGATGCGGCAGGAACCTCGTCTTCGTGAAATGAATAAAATATTTCGTTTGGCGCAGCGTCCAACTGAGTTCCTTTCTCAAGCTCTACTTCGGATGCTCGATAAAGCCAACTCACGCCGAACTTTAAGTTACACTCTTTACTGGTAATAAGACAACGAACTATTCCAATAAACGGCAAGGAATCCTGAGACGGTTCGAAAAGAGCACAATCGCCTACCCTGATTTTCCGCCCATCCTAGCATAAAAATAACTAGGTAAATTTTCGGCACCAAAATGGTAATTGATGATATAACACCAGAGATATATACTGAATCAAATCATATGATAGATCATGAACATAAACAAGAAGCATCACCTACAAGAACTGAGAAAGACTCCCAGCTATGACCACAGTACTTAAAAACGCATAATGAGCAATAACGGCCAAATAAACCCTATGCAGTTACCAAATAAGATACAAAGGTCATCCACACAAATGAAATCAATAAAAAAACAATTGTAAAGACGAAGGAAAAATCAAACGAACATGGTCAGAAGCCGCTTGTGAAGCTAAAACCTAAATATCGTGGCAACAAAAAAGGGAAAATGTGAAGCATAGTGAGAAAAGCTTAAACAAGATAAATGCATATGAACACTGTTGTTGGCTTGCTAAGGGTCATAAAAGAAACTAATTTCCACCGTTAAGCAACAATATCTCGAATCAGGCACAAACCGGTGCTGCAGCTAGCACACATAACTAAACTGTAACGGTGCTTTTCCTTAATTAGTTATACAAACAACAGTTACGATACTCTAATCCCCATGCAAACAGACATGTTCAACAGCTATTTAATCCGCAGCCCACTGCCCCTCAAGAAACATTTAATTTAATCTTCCAACTAGAGATGTTCTACTCAATTCAAAGCATCCTCACCCCACAACTAACTTTCTCGCGGCCACCTTTGAGACAAGGCGACATCCAATTAAATTCAATTCAGGTACAAACCAACAACAACAAAAATCAGCTGTAAAACAAATTATAACCGAATGTACAATTGTATCCTTTCCTCAACCAACCTATTCCGAAGTACACAAAATCCATTCATCAAACACTCCAAAATCCCTAAAATAAGAATCAAATCCAACAAAATTCCGTATTGCCAAAAAAAAACACATATCAACACAAAGCTAACAAATAAAAAACGCATAAAAAGTCATCTAATCACAAAAAAAAATCAACCACAACAATATTTTCCCAGAACATCCAAAACCCTAAAACTCCACAAAAAAGAAGTGTGAGAAAAAAAGACAATCGAAGCATTAATAACCTTAGAGAACGAATTCGATGTCGTAAAACCACCAGCAGCTACAGACACAATACCACGCGTGCACATGTGTAGTAAACTCCGTACTCAATAATCACCACCGTCACATTTTCACCAACAACACATTCGTTCCCACTTCTACAGAATCCGATAAACATCGATCCTAACCTTAATCCAACCTTCCAAAGCCTTCAATAGTCATTCATTCAAACAAACAACCAAACCCTAATTACACTTTTTCTACCAAACCCTAGAAATCCTCAATCCATCATTTCCAATGATTGTAAACCGTGAAGAGTTAAATTGAAGACGGATTTGTATAATTGGACGATTGGGCGGAGCTGAGTCGGATCGGAGCGATGAAACGATCGTTTTGAGCGGAGACGATTTTGCGATGGAGAAAGAGGAATTTGTTAAGATCTAGAGAAAGAAAGTCGGGGAGAGATTCCGCCAATAGATAAATATATCATTTGCGTTTCGTACCTCAAGTTTATGAATATTACATTTAAGACACCTTACAATGGTTTAATTTGATTTCGAAGGCTTTTAGTTTTCTAAATTGCAATTGGTGGGTTGTTGTTTCCATTGTAATTTGTGATTTTGTCGTATTTTTTGATGAGGATTTTTTTTTGATATGGGGTTATATGTAATACTCCCTCCGTCCTAAAATGTTCTGTACATTTGGTGGTTTGGTATAAATATTAAGATTGTAATGGTTGTGTGAGTGAATGAATAGTGTAAAAGTAAAAAAATAAATAGTAATAAAGTAGGAAAGAGAGTGTATTGAGAGAAAAAAATGATTGTGTGAGTGAAAAAATAATGTAAAAGTATGAACGTGAATAGTAATAAAGTAAAAAAAAAAGTGTATTGAGAAGAAAAATAATTATGTGAGTGATAGAATAATGTAAAAGTAGAAAAATGAATAGTAAGAAAGTAAGAAAGAGAGTGTATTGAGAGAGAAAAAGATGATAAATAATTACTATAAAAAAACAGGAAGAACATAAGAGGACACCCAAAAAGGAAAGCAGGAAGAACAAAAGAGTACAGAGGGAGTACAAGATAGTCTATCAAATTAATTTTTCCAAAGGCAACTATTTCTCAAAGATTTGTACTCTTTGGTATTTTCTCAGCACGACTTTCTCCAAGCGGCACGTTCATCAAGGCTCGACGCAAACAGACAACAATCCAACAAATGCAACCAATCAACAAGCCTCATTGCCCGGATACGGGAAGAAGGAAAGCCTCCTCACCTGAAGGCGGGGCAATAGGAGAATAAAAATCTCACAAAGGTAGGAGGTGCGTCTGGGAGGCTCAAACCCGAATGCTCATGGATGTTTGTCTAAGAGTATGACCACTTGGCCACCACCCTTTCTTCCGATTGAGATTGAAATTTTCAAGAAATAGGTGAAAATTAAGGAAGGGAAATTGATTTAAAAATTGTACAGGGAGAATATATTTTTTCCTGAATTAATGTACTTTATGTCGTTTGTATCGATATTTTTTTACATTTCATAATTAAATGGTTTACCGGTTTCTTGTAAATGGTACTTGCTCTGCTTGTAATTCAATGATATGATCAATGTTCCTTTCTCGTCCTAAGCATTTGTTGCTGGAGTCTAGACATATTTTTCTGCATAGACGGGATAGTTCCATTCGGAAAGATAGAGGGGCAAGCATTGGTGGGATAAGTTCCGGTCCTTTAAAGGCGACACTAGAAGTGAGGAATTTTACTCTTTGACATTCAATCTCAACAACTACTTCCCTTCAGTGTGATGTTCATCGGCCATTTTATGTTGAATGTACCTCGGATTGCGCATGGTGTCTGCCTGCCACAAGATTAGGAACTACTTGTGATGGGTTCATTTATATACTGTATAATCTTTGTACTATTGTTACACATTTCCTACATTGACAAATTTTCTAGCGTTGGCTTAAGTGAAAAATTAACAGTGCTGCGGTTCATTCACAGTCTGTGGTACATTTTGAAATTGTTCCTATGCTTTAGATGCACTCAACCGCGATTTAGGACAGGGAAAGCAAAGCTTACATGTTAAATTA
>JAWWMW010000984.1:98500-119728 GCA_035048345.1 Echeveria elegans
TTCCCTCCCTTCGTCGTCTTCATCTCTGAAACCTCTCTCCGGCGACAAACCGATCAATTTTCGATTCGTCGAGTTTCAAGTCGTCACACAAATCTAAAGCTCTCCGGCGTACGGATGGATGGAACATATACTTTCTTTAATTTCATTTACCCTCTTGAACTTCGAAAACATACAAATCAGCCCCTTGGAAGTTTGCGACTTGCGTGTATATACGGGCTTATCAGGAAGTGTGACTTGGGCCGTCATAGGGCTGATGCGGCCCACTATGGAGCTTTTTCTTTTTGTTGTTGGTAAGCGAAACAGCTCAACAAAGTCTTTTGTTTATCCTATGAAATTATTTCATGATAGGAAAAAAATCATCATAAGTCTCACTTGGCGGAATTTGTGAATGAGTTGTCGATAGAAAAAGTAATGCCAATGCTCAATCTTTTTCGACACAAGAATGTGCTTTCTAATTCTTAATTTGAATGCAAATATCTATATATATAATTGAATATCTAAAATAGTAAACCACACATATAGCGACGAAAAATATGAATAAGCCTAAACTGGAAAAATAGTAATAGTAATAAGCATAAATCGCAATAAGGAAAAATAAAAATAAAATAAGAATAAGAATAAGCCTAAACTGGAATAAGAAAAAATATGAATAAGAATAAGTATAAGCATAAACCGGAATAAAGTAAAATAGAAATAAGACAAAACCGATAAAATAAGAATATTAAAAAAAAATTGAAAATACTCTTTTAAATTCGGCCGCCAAAACATCAAAAATTGGTGGATCACCGCATGTCTGAGCGGCGGGAAGCATCAACCAGAAGACAGTGAAGACGAAAAAGAAGAAGAGATTAGCAGAACGGAAACGAATCCATATTCAACAAATCCGACGTCGTCGAAGTCACCATCAGCGCCGATTAGGGTACTGAAAAACGCAGTACCGTTAACCCACCGCACGCGGATCGAGGACAAGTACACAATAGGACGTGAGCTCGGACGCGGCGAGTTCGGTATAACGTACTTATGTACAGACAAGGAGACGAAAGAGGAGTTAGCGTGCAAGTCGATTTCAAAGCGGAAGCTACGGAAGGCGGTGGATGTTGAAGATGTGAGAAGAGAAGTGCAGATCATGTCGAGTTTGCCGGATCAACCAAATGTGGTGAGATTAAGAGCGACTTATGAGGATGGTGAGAATGTGCATTTAGTTATGGAGTTGTGTGAAGGAGGTGAGCTCTTTGATCGGATTGTTGCGAGAGGGCATTATAGTGAAAGAGCTGCGGCGAGTGTGGTGAAGACGGTGATGGAGGTGGTTAAGATATGTCATTTGAATGGTGTGATTCATAGGGATTTGAAGACGGAGAATTTTTTGTTTGCTAATAAGAAGGAGAATTCGGCTTTGAAGGCGATTGATTTTGGATTGTCTGTGTTTTTTAAGCCTGGTGAGGATCTTTTGTTGTTGCAGGGAAGGTGTTTGGTGTAATGACTAGTTGGAATTTGACTAGTGAAAGTTGTGTTTTGTTTTAGGTGAGCGGTTCTGGGAGATTGTTGGCAGTCCGTATTACATGGCGCCAGAGGTTCTGAAAAGGAATTATGGTCCGGAAGTTGATGCATGGAGTGCTGGAGTGATTTTGTATATTTTGCTTTGTGGTGTTCCTCCATTTTGGGCAGGTGAGTTTTATTGTTTACGTTGGTGTTTTTTATTTGAATTATGTAAGTTGTGAGCCTTGTCATGTGTTTGATATATTGTTTTTTGGGTGTGGCAGAGACGGAGCAGCGTGTTGCATTGGCGATTTTAAGAGGTGTTATTGATTTTAAGAGGGAGCCATGGCCGCAAATATCTGATAACGCTTAGAACCTTGTTCGTCAGATGTTGAACCCTGATCCTAAAGAAAGGTTGACTGCACAGCAAGTGTTGGGTAAGAGTCTTTTTCAGTTTACTGAATGCCGCAAGAACTTGTCTATGTTAGTCTGGAGAGCTGCTTAGGCATTCAATAACATGCCACTACTAGGTTTGGTTGTGAAGAAGTTATTAATGTGAATAATATCATGTCTTTACATCCACATCCTCATGATTTTGAACCTACTTAAGTAGGTTACCCAAAATATAGGGTGCCTGAAGTTAATCATTATGCGCACCTTCATATTGATGGTGTATGTCATTGTATTGGCATTTTTGTTACTGCCGATGAGTCGTTGCTGAAACATCTAACCCCATGTGTCGTTTTCCCTCTTGCAGATCATCCATGGTTACAGAATTCAAAGAAAGCTCCAAATGTTCCATTGGGTGATATCGTGATGTCAAGGCTAAAACAGTTCTCCATGATGAACAGATTCAAAAAGAAGGCAATGCGAGTAAGTCTCAATTATAACAAATCAGTGGATGTGGCCCATGAATAATTTGATTGACGACTTGCAATGACTGGCATATCCGTAATGACTGTTTTTCAATGGACTTTTCCATAGGTAATTGCTGATCACTTTGTCGAGGAGGTTGAGATTATCAGAGAAATGTTCAAATTAATGGACTCTGACAATGATGGGAAGATAACGTATGAAGAGTTGAAAGCTGGTTTGCGGAAGGTTGGTTCGCAGCTTGCTGAACAAGAAATTAAGATGCTCATGGAAGTGGTAAGTGTACTCGGTCTCAAGAATGTTGAAGTTTAACAATACCTTTGCTCTGATATTCACATGTGCTGCTCTTAAGTCTTAAGTTATCTGTTTCACAACAACAACAAAAAGAGAAAAAACATCAGTAGTTTTATTTTGATCATATGCTGCTCTAAAGTTATCTGTTTCACACGCACAAAAAACATCAGTTGTTTTATTTTGGTCTCATGTTCTCAAGTTCCATATGTAGATAAGTTATTTCGCCAAGACATTGATATGCTATTCTTTGCCATCTTCCTTACGGTTACGGTAGTAACCTTTGTACACTAATTTGGCATTGACGCTGACGCCTTTAGCCGGCACATTTGAAACAATCTTTGTCTTTCTATACTAAATTGCTTAGGTTTTTAAATGGCAGTATGGACCAAAGCATGGTCCAACTTGATAGTAATGGACTTGGAGATGGGCACAACTGCATGGTTGGAAGATGAGAAACTTGATTTTGTTTAGTTTTTATTGTATAAGGAAGTAGCCATCCTTCTGACAATCTGACCTTGTAGTAGTATATGTTTTCTGCTACATCTGAAGATCCACATCAACCTAACGTTAACATTGTATGTCGTGTCACTTAGTAATGGTATTAACTCTTCTCACAGAAAATTCCACATTCATTCCTCTTTAACTTTTGTTTGTGTAACTTGTACAGGCAGATGTTGACGGGAATGGGGTGCTTGATTATGGTGAATCTGTTACGGTTACAGTTCACTTGCTAAGAATGGGAAATGACAAGCACATTCACAGAGCTTTTAAATTCTTAGACAAAGATGGAAATGGCTTTATTGAACTCGAGAATCGCTGGCCGACGAATCTGGCACAACAGATGTCCATGTCATGAATGACATAATGCGTGAGGTTGACAAGGACACAAGGTCTCATCTCTACTAATTCATACAATACCCGAGAATAACTTTCAACATTCTGTTTAATATCAACATTTACGTAATATTCCTCCACCATTTTTGTGTCGTAGGATGGGCGTATAAGCTACGACGAGTTTGTTGCCATGATGAAAACTGGAACTGACTGGAGAAATACATCTCCACAGTATTCAAGGGAGAGATTCAAAAGCCTGAGTGTGAATCTCATGAAAGACGGATCATTAAGGCTCGAAGACACACTTCACTGGTCAAGCATTCGCCATATAGGTTCTATTCCGGCAACTTCACACTTATTATCTACAACTCCATTCCACTATTTACCTAGAGTTGACACAATTCTCCCGATTGTCCCCAGCTCCTTGTTTTACATAAGACTATGTAGCATATTGGTTTTCTCTGTTTTTGTTAATGTTGCTGTTTTCTTGTAAATTTGTAACTGTTCTATCTGGAAGGACTCAACTGTAATTTACCAAACTATATTGCCTTAAAGTAGTAGTAAGTTACAAACTCAAGGGTGCAAATGTAAAAAATCCTCCTTCATCTCTCACCGTTAACCACCCTTCATCAAATCCCACCCTTCCCTCCCACCCGTTAATCAACGGTCCACATCATCTCATTCCCCGATCCACCAGCCCGGTATTACCAAACTATCCTTCCCCCTCCAAAGAAAAAACGCAGACGAACCATTGTTTCCCATTGTGCCCTTGTAAGTACACACTTGGAATCCGTACAACAACCAACCTCAATCGCTCACTCCTAAATCGCTCGACTCCACTCCATTTCCACCACCGCTTTCGTCGGATCCGATCGGAAATGGGCGTCGACTACTACAACATACTGAAAGTCAATCGCCTAGCAACGGAAGACGATCTTCGAAAATCGTATCGGCGACTAGCGATGATATGGCATCCGGACAAGAATCCGACGCGGAAAAGCGAAGCCGAAGCGAAGTTCAAGCAGATTTCAGAAGCATACGATGTCTTAAGTGATCCGCAGAAGAGGCATATTTACGATTTATACGGTGAAGAAGCGTTGAAGTCTGGCGTTGTGCCGCCGCCGGATCCGGCGTCGACGATGAGGAATGTAATGCATCAGCAGCAGCAGCAGCATGCAGGGATGAATTTTAGGTTTAATCCGAGGGATGCGGAGGATATTTATGCGGAGATGTTTGCGGGAGAAGGTGTTGGTGGTGGAGGGAGGAGTGGGGCAGGGTTTAGGAGTGGGGCGGAGGTGAAGAAGGCGCCCGCTGTGGAGAATACGTTGGCTTGTAGTCTTGAGGAGTTGTATAAAGGTGCTAAAAGGAAAATGAGGATTTCGCGGACGATCGGAGACAGTGCTACTGGGTAACTTTTTTTGTGTTTAATCATATCATTTGTTTTGCTTATTGATAGTTAGGGAGAGTTGATTTGAGTTGATCCGAAAATGATGAGTGTATAGTGGATACGAGAAGATTGATTATTGGTTAGTTTGTGCAATATGGAGAGGTTGGATTACTAGCGGGCTTCTTTCCCTTGAAAGAATCTGCGAAGATTGATGAGGTTAGCTATTGTGCAATAGTCTGATAGTTGAGATTAGGAGATTGTAATTTCCGTGACAGTTGGTTCTTTACCAACGAGTTGGTTTTTGACGGCTTGAAAATGATGTAAACTCATAACATTGCAAATAAAAGGTGCAACTTACCTCATGTGTCTCAGCTAGAGATATCTGATTTTCTGCCAAGGTTATTTGATTCTTGTGATATATGAGAACCTTCATTGGATAGTTTATTAGGAAAGTTTAGTTGTCACTTATGGGGTGATTTGAATTATGAAATTTCGCGATGGATCATCTTTTATGCTCTTAGGGTATCCATTTAGGTTGTTGATTTTTCATAAATGGTTTAGAAACGGTTAACTGATTTAGGTCTTAGGTGAAATGCTTCTGTTGCAAGATAGGGATGGTAATTATCTAGTGACTGTCATCCACCGAAGTGTTTTGTGATACTTGTTTACACCGATGTATTTGGTTGAGTTGAAATTTGATGGTCAAGGTTCTATCTTTTTCATTGTTTTGTTGGAAGCTTCCCTTTCGGAGTAACTAGTTGTGTAAGGACCAGTTAGAATGCTCACTAATATATGATCATTCATCAATCATGAGTTGATGAAATTCTGTATAGTTCGTGGTTTTCATATCATTTGATTTCTTTGAGTTGTGCTGAGTGTTCCGATTCCGATGTTAGTGATAGTTTGCAATTTGCAGTATATCTATAATAATATGTTAAAAATTTGCAGAAGGATAAGGAATGCGGAAGAGATTTTGACTATTGATATCAAACCTGGATGGAAGAAGGGGACAAAGATCACTTTCCCCGAAAAAGGCAACTACGAGCCTGGCCTCCTCCCAGCGGATGTTATATTTGTGGTTGATGAAAAACCCCATTCAGTCTATGAGAGAGATGGAAATGACTTGGTGACCAAACAAACTATAACCTTGCTGGAATCCTTGACAGGCAAAATCTTGGAGCTGCCAACCTTGGATGGTCGAAACCTATCAATTCCTCTTACAGACATCATAAAGCAAGGACATGAAATGATCATCCCTGATGAAGGAATGCCGATTTCCAAAGATCCTCGAAGAAAAGGCAGATTAAGGATTAAATTTGAAGTAGAGTACCCTACCAGACTAACACCAGAACAGAAAAAGGATCTAATGAGAGTACTGGGCGGAAGCTCCTGATCCTTGTAACACCCTCGAACTATTATAAACAGTCGAACACAGAGCATAGTCCTGCTGTACATAGGGACATTAATCTATCAACGCTGCCAAGCTTGATGCTCGTCCTCAGTGTGCAATGGCATCCGACTTCACGAGCATGCGTGAAGGAATTGGTCCAGGCAGAGGCTGTGTCAAGTCTTCCTAGTTCGTTGGTATGAACAGAATTAGACATTTCTATCAGCCTAGGTCGGCATGCTGATCTCATCTTAATTTCAACATTTCAGAAAACATGATAATGTTAAAGTATTATCTGCTTGAGAAATAACTAATGTGCCTACGTGCAGTTGCCCAATAGTCGACACTGAATGCATATTAATAACAACTATTGAAAGTGGTCGCATGCTATTGCGAGAAGCCTATGATATATATATCATACACGGCTTCGGCGAGTTGGTGAATCCATATACATATGCCCTATCTGAAAAGTTGCTCAATGACATTGACGAGCTCTATGACTTAAAGGTCTATCCAGTGAGATGCAGTGGCGACAACCTGGGTTGTTCTTGCTTCCTGCTGATAGAAATACTGCTTGCTGCATTGGGTTCGTTATTCATCATGTAGGACAAAACCGAGCTTCTGCTTCCGTTTGGCAAACACATCTTTGAATGATTCATGTTCAGCACGGAGGCGTTCTTGAAATGCAGTTTTCTTATTCCCACTCCTGTGAATTGATGATATTGGATACTCAGTCTGTACTGGATTAGTCGTCTGCGGTAATAAAAAAATAATAGCATCAAGTGTACGCTACCTTAAAAGGTACCATTAAAGAGCAAACAGGTAAAAAAATACGGCATACTAACCGAGTTATATCCAGGACCAGGACCAATCACTGGTGATTCAGCAACCCTCTTTGCTGCTCCTATAGAAAAGCCTGTATCCTTCTCCTGAGAAGGTAAAGAAAGAGGTTAGAATACTCACATAAGTGGGCTACGTAAAGCCAGCCGAAACATATACGGGGGATAAAGATCATACAAAACCAGCAATATAAAATTTCAGTGAATCTAAAATGCATACATGGCTATCTGTTTCAAATTCAAAGCTGTATTGAATATTAGGATTCGATTTGAGCAATTACATGACAGTGCCAATTTCAAATACCTCGTCTCCCCAGCGTATGGATTTGACTCTCTTTCCATACGACTTAGCTGAGTTAGAAAGCTCATTGGTATTTCTTTTTCCATTATACTTCAGTTGTACATCTTCTTCATCTTCATCATTCGACCATTTGCTTCTTCCTAGTTCTTTTGCTGTGTCAAGTGATTCACCAGCAGCCACTTCACTGTCATCTTCTTGTTTCTCGTTTGCTAATCATAGAAAATCGATGGGTGATGTATGACCATGAAATGTTACAATACTAACATACTAGACAGAGCACATTATCCACACGAGAGCTGGATGACTAGCTAACAACAACGTTAAAATACTCATCATTCTTTTATGGGACAAACAAATACAAGGCTAAATCTCTCTTATTTCTTCATGTATATATGAATACTTCCTCTACTCTAATGTGAAAATGCAAGTCATATATGATAAGGAAAAGAAATAAAACCGAAGATATTGTTGTGAAGTGCCAATTGATTTGTACCATTAGTGGAATTAGTTATAGAAGGCCCTGTGCCGTCACTGGCCCCCCCATGTGTATCAGGCTGATCTGAATCGGCCTCGTCCTCCATATCCATGTCCACCTGGCATTTACAAAGAGTGAGGATAAACTAAAATAGGAAACAGCAACAGGCTAGATAGAGAAAAACATCTATAAGTGATTGACAAGGGATATTTAATAAGGCAAAAGGAAAAAATTGATCATCTCCGATGAATTACCTCTTCAATGCTACTCTCCTTGAGATTATCTCCATGAGACAGAGACTGTGATCCGGTTATGATAGTGTCAACATTGCATCTTAAGATTGAGACTAGAATGACTATTAAGAGTCTGTAGTAAAAAGAAAACCTTCATGTCCAGTTTCAGATACATGGACGGAGCTTCTTCCCACTCTTCCGCCATCTTTTCAATGTCATCTTGGGTGAAATTATGGACATTCCTTGCTGCACAACCCTGAAAGTAATCCAAACAAATTATAAACAGAAAGAAACAAAGTTGCCGGATATCACTTTTCATGATATCATATTTAGAGGACCAGCATGTAGAAAAATTGAGATTGTAGTGAGACTGATCAACTCAAACTAATCTAAAAGCATCAATATTACACTATATGCATTATGGAAAATACAAATTTTAAACTAAAAGAACAGACTCAGACTCACCGCAGGGTCTTTGTATGGTGCCTCTAGCAAGTACACTTCATAGCCAAAACTCTGCAATAAAACATGATTTTGATGATACTTCTCTTCCCATCAATGTTGATTAAAATGATATTCTGATTCAAAAATTATAGTAAGTGTGGCAAAAGATTGTAACAGGAAAAGCAGAATCACGATCCATGACAAAATTAGCAATAGAACACAATTGCTACAAGCATGTCGTCCGGTATCACAATGAAGTGTGACTTACTCAGACAACGCCTTGCAACGCAATATAGCAATCAACAGAAACAAATTCAGCTTATAATAGGAAATTAATAGAAGGGTGAAATCCAGACGAATATCAAAAGCACAACTATTACCCGATCTGAGAAAGGGGAGATTCGAATTAGAACCAAGCACTTGACTGCTGTAAGTTAACCACCACAAGCCAGGACATTGAATATTTCTAAGCTTGAATTAGAGACAGACCTATGGCCCTAGCTAACTCAGATCTCAGGATTCTTAAAACATAGATGATTTGGACATCTATCCCAGATTAGAGCGCTCCCACAAAACAGGAATTCAAGAACGACACTTAACTGGCATTTTCAGAAGAGAGATAGATGGTATACCTTTGCAATTGCCCAAAACTGAGCAAAATGAGCTACCCGCAGATTGCGGTCATCCACTAAATTGGGGCACATATGCCGGCAAGAAATATGTCAATAGCTGAATAAAACTGCATCTGTAAAACTGAGGCAGTGCCAATGCACCACATCTCCACTTTCTAAAGTTAACTAGACCACTGAACTCGTTAACCATTTGAAACTTATTTACCCATTTATCTAGAGGTCTAAACTTAAAAATATATCATAACGATTATGTTTGTCTAGAGAAACCCCAAATATAGACCAAGCGCGGTACACTTGAAAATCTCACATCACTCGAGAATAGCAAAAGAAAATGGAAAATAACAAGTATCTGATAAATACTAAGTTTTTCATGATGCACAGGAGAAGAGATAAGGTTTTCAACTATTAAAACCAAAATTTAAAAAAAAAATGAAAGGATTTGGTAAGGATTTCTCTCCTACAGAGATTGTGACCAGTTTAAGCATACCAATAATGAAAGTAAATTTCCCAACTTCAAGGGACTTCTTGAACGCTTTTAACATACTTGACCGGTAAACCTGTCACAGAGAAACAACAAGGTTCCAATTTCCGGACATCAGCTAATGAAGAAAACTTTCAGAGACAACAAATCTTACATGCATAGTTCAACTAAAGGAACATTGCAACGGAGATGGTAGCTCCAAATTTAATATCAGAAGATAATGAAAAGAAATGATGTCATGTTCAGCAATTACTAATTGAAAAGTTAACGTTGATGGTTGATACGTCTTTATAAATTGCTTAAAGAACAAAATCGTGTCTGGGATCTTCAAAGTTCACAAAGTTAGTGAAATTATGATACAGTAAATATTTATATAAAAGCAACTTCGCAGCAATATTTGACATAAATTCCTCAACTGCATACCTCTTCCATCTCTGGTTCATAGCAGTACTCCATCACCTTCTTCATGGTTGTCTTTTTCCCTCTCGAAGAACTTGCAGATTTTGAATTCTCATATTCCTCAGGCTGTACGTAAGAATATAACATTATTTGATATATTAGAAATTGTAGTTCCACATCATAGCGATGACAATATAAAAGCGCATACATACAGTTCAACTACTAGCGGCATATTTGATTTGGAAAAGCAACCTTTTCAACTTCGGTCATGAAATATTCATCCATGGAATGTATCCTTGGAGCTTCACCACCATTTTCCACTTCAATGTCCCGCAACATCTTCGCAAAGTAGCTCTTTCCGCTACCTTGAAACGGTAAACAATGTGAATCGCAAGCAACTCGGGGTTGACAGCATGAGTTGCACAACGAGATATATATAAAAGATACCTGGAAGACCTCGAAGAATAATCACAAAATGATCCAGACGAGTCGCTCGATGAGGTTGTTTGAACAAGTGAACAGCATCAATAACCTTCGGCTTATCTGTTTTCCACTGCTTAGACATAACAGACTGTTCCTCTCGACCATACTGATTAGGCATTGTTGGGCGAACAGCATGATATTCCTTAAGAACAAAATTAGAGAATTTAGTAAACATTTACCAAACATAAAGCCCAATTACTACATAATCATGTTGAGAAGTTGAGAATAAACATCAGTAATTGATCATAACACCAATTCAAATATCCTGAGCTTGCCTAAATAATAATAAGCAGCAGCATGCCATATACCTGCAGCACATGTCCGGCAGAGTTGGGAAAATGCATCCTGTTATGCATAAATGGCGGTGCTGGATGATATTCCTTTGACACTGAGGGAAAAGATGGAGATATAGCACCAGGTGAACTACTGAGATGAGCAGGAAACACTGAAGATGGTACCGGAGACAATTGGTATGGGTTTTTATGCTCATATGGAAGTGGTCTAGGTGGTTCCATTGGTATCGGAGGAGGTGGAGACAATGGAAGAGGTGGTACAGGTTGCAACTGGTTTATATTTTGCGGAACCGCATTCATCCCACCCTGACCTCTCAAGTACCTCCCTTGCATATTCCAACTTTCTTGCATATTATAAGGCGGTGATGCGAATCTATGAGGTACTGAAAAATTACTTTGACCAGCTGGACCAACACTAATGCCACTAACTCCATAACCAGGGTGCATCGACGCAGAACCACTCCCATTCCAAACCATATTCGCCATATTATTAACCACATGATGCGGACGCTGATGAACACCCCATTCACCACCATTCTGGGCAGGATGCGCCTGTTGACCAGCAAACACACCGCCATGTTCATGAATCAACTTCAACCTCCTCTCCTCCTCACCCACAATCCTACCATAACTCCCATTACTCTCAACATGTCCATTGCCATAACTCCCTAAATCACGAATTTCACCAACTCTCACCCTCTTCCTACTCCTATCATCATCATCACTCCGTTCATAATTCCCAAATCCACCATCAATAATTCCATTCCCTCCTATTCTCGAATCAACAAACACAGGACGCCGATGCGCCGTCGTAGGACTTCGACACGATTCGATTTCATGCCTAATAAACGGTTGATTTTGCGGCGTTGGAAATCTAAGGTTTTGATCGAACGAAGGGCAAAACGGGAAGTGCGAATTCGAACAAGTTGGACATATGTTGTTGTTGTTGTTATTGTTACCTTGAAAAGGTCGTTGATGACGCCATTGATTAACCTGATGATTCATGTGCGTCGATTTCCGATTGGAGGAGACTAATGACGACGTCTGCTTCTTTGAAGAGATCGGAAGATTCCGATTTGAAGCTCTGCCTGCGACTGTCTGGTTCTTCTTCTTCAGCTGGGGTGTCGTTTGTAACAATAAAATAGTTTGGGGAAGGTTTTATAATTACGGAAAAGTTTATGACCGTTTCGGAAAGTTGGGTTTTGGAATGGAAATACTTGGGGACGAGTTGGAGGAAACGAATCTTTCAGGGAAAATAAGAAAACGTCGGCGTTTAGGGTTGACGTTAATGAAACCGACATCGTTTTGGGACCTGGTGAGACTGATACATGCGTTATTTTTGTAAAATCGTATTATGAGATGGGACGTGTTTGATTATGATTAATTCAACAATGGATGTGTCAGTTTAGTACAGAGAGAGCAAATGCTTACAAGAGGAGGCAGCGGTGTGATCTGTGAAGTGTGAATTTGAGGTATTCTTGGGGGAATTGGAGGTTGTGTTTGGTACGATCTGTTGTGCTGTTGAATTTTGGATTTTTGTGTGATTTTTTTTTTTGAAAAAAATATCATTTAAATCATTAATATTTCCGATTCAGTTATACTCCCTCCGTCCCAAAATGATGGTTACAGTTGGCACAATATTTAAGAAACTTGTAAAAAATTGATTGATTGATACTTTTTGATTTAAGAGAGAGAGTGTTTGTGTGAGAAAAATGAGTGCTTTGATTGATAATAAATGATAAATGATTGTAAAAGGTGAAATAATAAATGAAGAGAGAGAATGCATGTGAGATTAAAAGTGAAGGAAGTAATATTCCATTTTAGGAAGTGTAAGCTTTATTTTGGAACATCCAAAAAGAAAAGTGTAAGCAACATTTTGGGACAGAGGGAGTATTGATCTTGATTTAAAAAGTCTATTTTTATAATGTACTTAATGTTTGACTTTCATTTTAATTATTAAACTTAGGTTTACTTTTTCATTATAGTTATATCGTTAAGTCGAATAACGACACTCGTTAACGACGTTAATATTTTCTGACAATAACAAAACGACGTAGTTTAACATAAAACAAAATTATGTCGTTCTGTCAAAATCAAAACACAACACTTAAATCAAAATATATAAAAAAATAGAAAATATGTACTGACGAAAAATTTGTCATCTAATGTCTTTAGTCGTAAGATGAGAATGCTCAAATGCTGCATCTTGTTTTTCCGTTTTGTTTCATGCATAAAACCGAAGTATTCTTATATACTTGCAGTGTCTTGTCTCGTCTCTGAAGCCTTCGCACCACCATTATGAATCAACAGTGATGGATAAAGAATCATTTTCGAGTGGATCAAATTAATTAATAGGCCAAATTAATTTTTTTAATAGGGTCAAACACTAGACATTAATTGAAATTGAGTGGGTTGACAGTTGAAGTGCATTCAGTTGCTCTTATTTAGCTAAATGGGCCTCTTATGTACCTGTAAATATTAAGTTCTCAACTGAAAATGCAACGATCTTCTTCACGTATGCGCTATTTCCATAGATATACCGACTGTATGTCTTCATCTGAAAATATGTGACCCTAGTACTTAAGGTGACACTAACCAGCTATATACTACTTCATCCGTTCTCCTTTGTGTGTACATTTGGTAGTTATCATGAAATTTAAGAAATAATGATAGTGTGAGGGAGAAAATAATATAAAGGTAAGTGAGTGGAGAATAAAGTATAAAAGAGAGTGTTATGTGAGAGATAAAGTAGAAAAGAGAATTATCCAAAATGGAAATAGAAAGAATAAAAAGGGACACCAAAAATAGAAATAAGAAGAACAAAAGAGGACAGAGGCAACTTACCGGTGATGATTCGATCGCTGAATTTCACGTTATATGTATATGTAGATCAACGCGCAGAGATCGAATACCCATCATGATTCGGCAATCAATATCTATATATTCTAAGTTTTCAGATTTTTTTGTGATCCTTGCCCATTTGGGATTTGCTGATTATCATATATTAATTTGATAGCATATGCGGGGAACAAATGGCTACACTCTTGGCCAAGTATCTAGCTACAAACTGATTGAAATGTGGCAGAGGCAGACTTTAAAGTATTCCTTTATTGTGTTGAAGTAAACTCTTGCATTCATAAACCCTAATTTTAGTAGTTTAAATTTGCAGCTAGCGAGTAGGGTTTCTTAGGTTTAAATAGCAGCATGTTGCCATAGATGCTTTGCTCTACTTTTCTGGTTTATTTATGAGAGTTAATTTTTTTTTAAATGATCCATCAAGTTCTCAACCCAGACAAATTGCTAATTAGTTTGTCCTGATTGATTAGAATTCATACTAATTTAAATCTAATTTGCAGAACTGGAAGGGATAAATAAATTTTAAAATTAGGGTTGCTTATTTAAATTACTTATAATGAGAGTGATTGTTCCGGTGACTCGATCATGATTTGCTTTTATGGGCAGTTAACGGTAAGCTTAATTTAAGTTAAGTGATGGTATATGTTATAAACATGACAACATTTTAAATAATTTTTTTGGACTAATACGCAACCAACACATGTAATTATGATAATTATTTCACCTCAAACCACCCTAATCTATCTCTACTTTTCTAGAACCACTTTTATCCAAAAACGTTTCTACAAACCACCTTTATGTTCCAAAAATTTCAAAGTCACACCTTCCATTAAATAAATTATTTTGATAGTATTACAATCCTGTCTTAAAATTTTATTTTAAAATTTAAAAAAATTCTGAAATTTATTTAAAAGTACCATATAATTCATTTAAAAATTAAAGTATATTTTTTTTGAATTTTTAAAATTTGCGATGTTTTTTATTTTTTTTATAAATTTTATCTAATATTTGTAATAAAGTTAAAAGAACTCTAATGGAACCTTAACGGAAGGTGTGACTTTGAAATGTTTGGAACATAGAGGTGACTTGCAAAAATGTTTTTAGATAAATGTGGTTTGGAGAAAGTTGAGACAAATATGTGTATTTTAAATAATATCAAATTTCTCTCCGCAAATCGTGGATGAGAGTTTTTCATTCATTGAAGATCTCTTGAAGATTTTCTTTTTTGTTCATTTGTCAATTGTTGTCGCAGTGTTGTGAATTTGCTTAGAAGTATGTCAGGGTTGGGGGTAGAAAATGATTCAGATTCTGCTCAGATGGATTCTCTGCAATCGAAGATGAAGAAAAACTTGGTTGTTTCGGTGGATAGGATGAATTGGTCAGAGGCAGGCAGAAATCTTAGATGGGCAATTCTTTTACGTTTAGCATCGGGTAAAACTATATTGAAGGAACAGTTTGAAGGTACACTTACCAGAGTCTGGAAAACTAGAGAAACTGTTACATTCTTAAAGGTGGAGAAAAGTACCTTGATGGCGATATTTAAGTCAGCAGAAGACCAGGATAAAGTTCTTAAAGGAGGACCGTGGACATTTGAAGGGAATGCGATTCTTCTTCAGAAATGGGAGGCTGGGATGACGGAGGAAGATTTCGAAAATACACATATCAATATATGGGTTCAGATTCGTAGACTTCCGTTTGAATTCCGATGCTATAAATACGCAAAAGATATTGCTAAGTTTGTTGGTAAGCTGACTGAAAGGGAACATACAGAAAGTTATCAAGAAGATGAGTTTTGCGGCCAATTTGTCAGAGTCAAAGTTTGTATAGATGTTCGTAAGCCCATTATGCCAGGTTTGTTTCTAAAAAGGGAGAATAGAAAGCCAACTTGGATTGTGTTTAAATATGAGAAGCTGCCTATCTTTTGTTACAAATGTGGGTTAATTAGCCATGATTCCAGGTTTTGCAAAAATCTGAATTCTAATAAGGATCATTTATATGGGACTTGGTTAAAAGCAGAAGATTCATCCATGGCTAAGACTCCAATTTGGTCAGATAATATGCATGAAGATGATGGGTATATGGTGGTGTCCTTTTCAGATGATCAAACACAGTCCACGTTACCGAGTACTGTATCGCCGGTTGAATTGCCTGACCGTTGTGTCGGTGACCCAACGGATGTGAAGGTTCAGAAAGATAAGGCAGTTATGGATGAAGTACCGTTTGAGATTCAAACTAAAGGAGTAGAGGAGATGTTCAAAAAAGGTTCTGCTTTTGAAATCCATAATTTGAATATGGACATTGATCGTGGTCATCAGCCAACCCCTATCAAAGGTACTGCCACTCTTTGTAAAAGATCTTTTAATACATCTGGCCCAATATCTATTAAAGGATCAGTGGGCTCTGGCCCAATAAACTTTGATGCGTTTTCTGATGATGCATTTAGTAAGAAAAAACGCGCCAAAATTGTCCAAAGAAAGAAGGTAGGGTTTGGTCAAGATCTGGGGAAAAATGATTCACGAGAGGTCGAGTCCTCACCTGTATTATCGGCGGAGGTTGCAGAGCAACCTCGCCGACAGCCATGAAAATATTCGCCTGGAACTGCCGAGGTCTGGGCTCTCCTCGGGCAGTTCGAGAACTCACCGGATTGGTGAATTGTTACAAGCCTAAGGTAATCGGTCTAATGGAAACTAAGATCGATAAGGTAAGATTGGAGTATATACGTTCTCAATTGGGTTTTAAGAATGGATTTGTTGTGGATAGAGTCGGTATTTCTGGTGGTCTTGTTCTATGGTGGTCGGAAGAAGTCGACATTCAAATCCTTAATTTTTCTAAGTTTCACATTGATGCTTGGGTGGCTGGGACTATTTGCTCTCGTATTACACTGTTTTATGGCAGTCCGTATACCCAATTTAGACAACATTCATGGGATTTACTAAGAAGATTAGCCACAATTGCGATAAGACCTTGGATTGTTTTCGGTGACTTCAATGAAGTGTGTTTTTCGTGGGAACGGAAAAGTGGTCGAATTAAAGGAGAATGGCAAATGAGAAAGTTCAGGGAATCATTGATGGATACACAGTTGCATGATTTGGGCTTTCAAGGCACCCCTTACACTTTCTCAAACAAGAGATTGGGTGACAGTGAAACAAGAGCTAGGTTGGATAGGGGTCTTGCGTGTGGGGAATGGATTAGTAGATTTCCAACTGCTCAGATTAGACATATCACTACAGCTACCTCAGATCATTTGTTGCTTCTTATTGAACTAGCAGCTACACAAAACTTCAAGTCACATAGTTCTTTTAGGTTCGAACCTATGTGGGTACGTTCAAATGAGTTTAATGATAAAATCAGCTCCTTTTGGTCTGAAGCTACATCAGGTGATCAGTCACTAAAGCAATCTTTGGACATATGTGGGAAGAAAATGTCAGACTGGAATAAAGCTTCCTTTGGATCAGTTAAAGGGAACTTGGTGAAGTTAAGGCATGATTTAGAGAAGGTCCGAGAAAAGGAAAGAACTTCTGATTCAGTAATGGAGGAATTGAAAATTCAACAGAATTTGAATGAATGGTATTTCAGGGAAGAATTGTTATGGAAACAGCGTTCAAGGTGTGATTGGCTGAAGGAAGGTGATCGAAATACGAAGTTTTTCCATTCCAAGGCATCCTCAAGGCGTAGAATAAATCGGATCACTGAGCTTCAAGGTCCTAACAGTGATAGTATATCTGATGACGCTGGTATACAGAAGTTAATATTAGATTATTTTTCAGAAGTATTCACAATATCGAAGGAAAAAGTGGGTCTTCAGTGGAATTGTCATCTGTCTCATATTCATGATTCACTTTCGAATGCATCTAAGATGATACTTACTGAGCCTTTCTCAGCTTTGGAAATAAAAGATGCACTTTTCCAAATGGAGCCTTCAAAAGCCCCAGGCCCGGATGGATTATCAGCTTTGTTTTATCAGAAATATTGGAACATTGTAGGTGTATCAGTAACTCAACACCTACTACAGATGTTAAATGAAGGGAAGTTAGAAGATGGTATTAATTCCACTATGATTACTCTTATTCCGAAAACAGTTAGAGCACAAAAGTTAGATGAATTCAGACCGATCTCCTTATGTAATGTGATCAGTAAAATATACTCTAAGGTGTTGGCTAATCGTCTCAAATGTGTTCTACCAGAGGTAATTTCAGAAAACCAAAGTGCATTTATGAAGGGGAGATTAATCTCTGATAATTTCCTTTTAGCTCACGAACTGGCTCAATACATTAAGTCTAGAAGGAACCAAACATCGGGGGTTATGTCAGTCAAAACTGACATGAGTAAAGCTTACGACAGAGTTGAGTGGGATTTTATTGAGATGATGCAACTGAGTTTGGGTTTCCCTGATACTTGGGTAAAAGCAGTAATGGCTGGTATTACTTCTGTTAAGTACCGAGTTAAATTTAATGACATTGTTTCAGATGAATTTCAACCCAGTAGAGGATTACGTCAAGGAGACCCCATATCTCCTTATCTGTTTCTCATATGCTCTGAATGGCTGTCCAGAACTTTATCTCATTTGATGACATCTAATCAGTTAACAGGAATCTGTGTTTGTCGAGGTGCTCCAGCTATATCACATTTATTTTTTGCTGATGATAGTATTTTGTTTCTAAAGGCTGATTTTCAGGATATATTGACTTTACAAAGTACTCTTGAAGAATACCAATACATCTCAGGTCAGAAAATCAATTTTCAGAAGTCTGAAGTTGTTTTCAGTAATAATGTACCAGTTAGACTGAAGAATTTTGTGGTGCAAAGTATGGGAATTAAACAGGTCATCTCTCACTCAAAATATTTAGGATTACCTTTGACTGTCGGAAACAGCAAAACTGAAATCTTTAAGTACTTAGTAGAGAGGACATGGAAGAAGGTTGTGGGATGGAATAATAAATGTCTATCTGCTGCTGGAAGAGAAATTATGATTAAATCAGTTCTCCAGGCCTTACCTCAGTATGTGATGCAATGCTGGAAATTACCAATTTCGTTGTGTAAACGACTTTCTGGGATTATTTTAAGATATTGGTGGTCAGGTAGTGAGAAGAAATCAATCCACTGGGCTGATAAAAAATTACTTACTAGAACCAAAGAGGATGGAGGAATGAACTTTAAAGATTTGGCCTTAATGAACGATGCTTTTCTTGCAAAGCAGTTTTGGAGGATTCTGCAAAGACCTTCAGCCCTGGTTAGCAGGTTGTTTAAAGCTAAGTATTTTAGAAATACTTCCTTACTATCATCTAGTCTGAAATCAGATGCTTCTGGCGTTTGGAAATGTATATGGAAAGCTGGGATGCATTTTAGAGAATGGTTTGATGATACTGAAGTTATGAATCCTAAATGGTTGGGTGATTCCACTGGTCTGTATTCAGTAAAGTCAGCATATTTGGTTCTCAAACAGCAATCTGAGACTAGATTGTCTAATCAAATTGGAGAAACTTCTGATAAATCTAAGACTACAACCTTTTGGAGGAAAATATGGCGTCTGAAAATTCAAGAGAAGGTCAAGATTTTCCTTTGGAGATTGTTTCATAATCTGTTGCCAGTGGGAGATAATTTGAGGAAGCGTGGCTGTTTTTCAAATCTTCAATGTAGTCTTTGCAAGTATTCTATTGAAACAGCAGTTCATACCTTTTTGGAATGTTGGTGGGTGAAAGCATTCTGGCATTTTCTGACAGTAGATCAGTTGGTTTTCCAGTGGAAGTGTGAGAATATGGCTGAATGGATTTGGCAGTGTGTATCAACTATTCCTGTACAGAAATTGTGTTTAATAATCTATGGGTTGTATATGGTCTGGTATAACAGAAACACTATATCTCATGGAGGTAATTGTTCTCGGGCGGACCTAATGGCTATTCGAACTCAGGCTAAAGTTTCTTCTTTTTTAAGCTCCAGTTTTAAATTCTTGGTTATAAGTGATGAGTTTGATTTTAGTTGGACTGCTCTATCGGATCATGAGGTCTTGATTTACTGTGATGCTTCATTTAATCCAGAGACAAAAAAATCAGGTTATGGTTGCTTTGCTTCCCGTTGTAATGGCGATACTGTTGGAGTTCGTGCTGGTATCTTGCCAAATGCTATGTCTGCTTTTACTGCGGAGGCTGATGCTCTGTTGAAGGCTCTAAAATGGGCAGAAGAAAAGAAATGGGAGAAGTGCTTGTTTCTGATAGATTCTTGTACTGTTTTAAAGAGTCTAAAGTGTTATAGCTATCTCCCAAATATGGATTCTTGTCCTATAAATCTTTGCTCTACATTGCTGATGCATAACTGCTTTTGGAAAGTGGCTTTGGTGAGGCGTGAAGAAAATATGGTGGCTGATAACTGTGCAAAGAAAGCTTTAGCAGAGGAGATAATTTTTATGTCAAACTCTTCAATTCCAACTGATTGTATATCTTGATATAACCTCCTCTGTTCATCTTCCGAGCTATGCTCGTGTTGTGTTCTTCCTTTAATGGATGAAAGTTACTATCAAAAAAAAAAATGCCCGATTTGATTCACGAATTATATTTTCAATAATATGAATTGTCCCCCAGAATGTTATGCTTGATTCACGAACTGTAATACTCCCTCCGTCCTCTTTTGTTCTTTCTATTTTCATTTTGGGTGTTCCTTTTTATTATTCTTATTTCCATTTTGAATATTTTTCTTTCTTGCTTTACCTCTCACATAACACTATATTTTCTACTTTATTTTATACTCACTCACTTTTTTATTTTTTTCTCTCTTACATTCTATTATTTCTTAAAAACCGAGCCGAAAAACAAACAAAAAGATAAAAATCGGACGGAGGGAGTATGTCATCAAATGGCAAGTTTTACTAATATGGCCGGTTATACTGACATGATTACAGTTGTGACCACATGATGTGTTTCATTTAAGGTGTGTTATGATATCTTATCAAAGTGCACTTATCATTTAATTTCTAATAAGATGAAATATTATTCCCATAAAGATGGATTTGATTCATGAGCTAAAAATACCATCTATTGGATAGTTTCACTTAATATCACAAACTATATAAATCACCAGTTTTAGCAACAGGCACCTATATATCAAGTATAGTTCTTGAATTATTTAATACAATGAAACCCTAGGAAAATCTGATTCAAAGTATACATCACTTGTCACCTAATTATTGACATCGGTTAGTAAAAAAATAAGATCTAGTATAGTATCTGCAGCAGTTCAAGAAAATTACAAACCGAAATCAGTTCGTCAAAGTTCATACGTAAAAGTTTAGAGAGATCGGAAGACGGTTAAAATAAAATTAGTTCGCCATAGTACATGATCAGATCGGAAGACAATGGACGGAGAGGATGAGATCGGAATCTACAGCTAGAGAAGATCGGAAAGTTTCAGAAAAATTTGATTTTGGTAGAGAATATATTGAAATCAGTTTCTAGAATGCTATCAAATAAAAATGGGTGTTTAAAATAAAAAGTATAAAAAGATCATGTCCATTCATTTGATTCATCCTACGTCCCAGATTAAATCACAAT
>JAWWMW010000984.1:149940-160993 GCA_035048345.1 Echeveria elegans
TACTCCATAAATTCAGAGTAGAAGGTTAGGACCTGGAGACGTTCAGGTAATGATTTTCCCACCATTTCACTTTTCTTCCCCACTGATCCATCATTTTCTAATTAGGGTTTTTTTATTTCATTGATTGATAAGTGGTTTAAGAAAACAAGAACTGAAATCGAGTACATGAAATCTGTTGAACGATCAGGCCTAAAGGCACCACCACAGAAAACACAAATACTCACGCACTTGTGACTACCAATCAATTATACAAACAACCCCCTAACTGTCGGGTCATCAATCGAAACATCAGGACCACCTTAACGGTCAGACATATAGTAGATCCATTATGGATCCCAATACCCTCACCTGTAACTCGGTTACGGTGGAAATTATTCAAGCCATATACACGACTTCCACACAAAAGTGGGAGGAATCAAAACGCCCCAACACAGACTTGTGGGAGAAACAAAAACAACAAGACTAAACATAATTAAAACTATAAACCTAGATAAGACTACCTCCCGCCCCAAGAAAAACCACTGAGCAAGAAGCGGAGCTAGATCAGAGCTGTGACCGTCTTGCATGCATCAGCCGAGCACATATGTCGGGGTGAACGAGCTTCAATCGTGCAGGAGTTGAATACCGACCACAGAATTATCCGGGCTCAGATCCAACCCAATCACAAGCCAAGATCAAAACCACCAAATCACTGCATGCATCATTGGAGCCACTCCGTCGTCATAGGCAGGCCATCCGAGCTTCGATCCGACGAACCGAGGCGAAACACCGAGCTAGGGAAGAGCTTGTCATGACTGTCAAAGCTCCGACCCGTTCAGACGCCAAGGGCTCCGCTCAATCGCCACCAACACACCGCAGTCGTCCAAGCTCACGACGCCGCACACAACCGCCCGCAGATGGCCACGAAGAAAGCAGATCCGAGAGTGAAGCTCCGCCGCATACCACCAATCTCAAACTCCACCGACTAACCGCCTCAAGCTTGAAATTCGGATTGTTTTTTAGGGAAAATGAAGGCAGAGGAGCTCCTATAGGGGTAGAGGGACGAGTCACCTTCGCGGAGGAGGAGTCGTCCTCCACCCCGGAGGAGAGCGACAGATTTTAGGGTTTCAAGGGGAGCGTATGAGAGAGGGACTTAAGAGAGGAGGAGAGAGCAGTGAGTGAGTTGTTTTCTTGTCTTCTGATTAGGGTTTTCTGTAAAGGAGCAAACATACTCAACACCAAGTAACTACTTTTGCAGGTAGTTGATAGATTTATCTCCATAATATTCCCCTGGCCTCCATCATATGATTCATTAATATGATCAAGGTCTTCATTCCCATCTTTTGGAGCATATTAGGAATTAGTAGTTACCTCAAGTCACTTTTCAACCCATCAAATGTCCCATTCTTTTCATATACATTTCCTTGTTAAGGGCTTAAGGCTATGCTGTTAGTAGCATCTATAATGGGTGTTATAAGTCTGAGAAATCATCTGAGATAAGCATTACATGAAGGGATCAGCAATACTTACTAAATATGAGTATTAAAGTAGGATTAGCTCACATCATTAGCACGCTGGAAAATCCAAATAAAAGGGACAAGGGTGGTACTTATGACGTAGCCAAGTGATGCATGTAATTCTGACAACAACAACACAACGACGTGAGAAAGAAGAACTACTGGTCATCACCTGTCAGAATTACATGCAATCATTGAAAAATGAAAATGGAGTTGTAAACATTTGCTTAGGATACTTAAGTAGCCTACTAATCCTACCTATTCCTAGCTTCCTATTCGAATTCAACATACTCCCATGTTTGAGGGTTAATTACATAATCGTTCATTTATTTAGAATATTTTTAAAATTACATTCATATGATTTTTTTTCATAAATAATCACTCATATGATTTCGATTGTCATAAAATCTCACTCATTATACTATTTCGGCAAAAATATATTTCAAAAAATTCTAAAAATCACTGAGGTTTTTTTAAAATTTAAAAAGTATCCAAAAAGTCACCCAAATTTTAAAAGAATAAATAAAATATAAACTTTCACGTCGTAACTTTTTTTTACAAAAAATTGTACCAGCAATGTACCACATAAAAATATTTTTTTAATGTTTTAAGACTTCTTATTTACACATAGTACGAAGTACATAATTTCATTTTTTTTCATTTTATTATATATGTTTTTTTTTCATTTTTTTCATTTTTAGACTTTTTTTGCCAAAATAGTACAATGAGTGTGACTTTTTGAATACTGCAAACATATGGATAGTTATTTATAAAAAAAATCATATGGGTGTGATTTTTTTTAATTTATGAAGACTTACACGAGAACTTCATATGAGTGTGATTTTAAAAACACTCTAAATAAATGAATTGCTATTTATAAGTAATCCTACGTTTGATTATGTTTCAGTTTGTCACAATAAAACTGAACCAAGAGATTATGTACTGATAGTAATATGGGGTCAAACTAGTGTAGATTTGTGAAGAAGCTCCTCACTGGCATTGGCTGGCCCTGTTTTGATTTTCAATGTAGGGACCCAATCCTATAGCCCCACCAAACCTCTTGTCTGCCCTCCTAATGGGAATCAACATGGACCCTTCTATACTCTAGTCTTTATTATCTGACCTGCCCCAATTCAATATCCATATTTATCTTTTTGCTAAACTCATCATTGATTTGTCTACTTAAGTAGTATTTATTATTGAACACAAATAGTAACCAACAGTTAAACTTTATTCTATTTTAGTAAACTATTTGTTGGAATTCTACACTGGCGATAAATATAGCATAAAAAATCTTAGAAGAATTTACAAAAAAACAAGAGCGCTTATGACAATCTGCATTTAAATGGTCGGACTTTTAGAATAAAGAATGAATGAACAATTGATATTAAAGCTCATTGTGACAAAGCTATAAGGCCGATATAATCAATACTACTACTAATGATCTGAAGATGTTGGAATTGGATTTGTTCCTAAAACAAGTAGGTATGGGGATGAGAATGCCAGCAAGGCCAATGAAGGTTTGGCTAAATTGTGTCCATCAACTTTGGGCTGATGTCACAAATCACAATGATAATAAGAGTCTAAAATAGAGTTTTTGAAATCTAGTTGGGTTCATCTCATAATCACTTCCCTCCCCCCACCCAACTAGTTTTGAAAATGTTTTTACTTGTCCTTTTAATTTCATGGTATTGGATAAATACCTTGATTTGAGGGGCCTTGATGGAGATTAGGGTGCCAAAACATATCTAGTTTATTGCTTGATGATTCATCTCAAATCTTGTAAAGTTTATGCTATTTCCTACACTAGTCACTTTCATTTGTTGGTCCACCGAAATACATGTTATATAAGTAAACAATATGAATCAAACAAGTGTAAATTTTATGTATCAATAAAACTAGCAAAGGTAAGACTAAAGTTGAAAATTCCGATTAAACAACAAATGAGGTTTATATGTCATTTCAATATTTCTTTAATTACTCTATTTTGACTCATCTCAAGAAATATCAGTATTTTCCAAGTCAGGGGTGTTTTCTATAGACATTAGTCTCGAATATAAAAATAGTTCAACATTTTTCCGATGGATGGATATAAGTTGTACAAGAGTAATTTAGTATATTTAGTTAATGTCAAATACATAATTATCGATTAGAGCACAAGTCATCGCAACAACTCCATAAAAAATATAACGTCATTCAAATAACTTAATAGAAAACTACTAGTAATATACATCAATTGGCATGAGACTAGTCAACTGGAATACTAATTTGGTAACGGGATCATGCTTGAAATTCTAGCTAAGAGCAACTCCAATATCTAACTACCTAGTTAGACTAAATTGCAATACTATAATAATAGCAATGATTATCTAATCTTAATTAACTAAACTATTCAAAAGGTAAGAAAAAATAAACACCAAAACCCATCATCAAAAACATCATGATTCTTCTGTCACATTATCTTAATCAAAGAATAATTCCATTGCATGCATTTAGGATCAATCAATAAGCATATCCTAAACCTAAGTGCATAACATCTTGTTTGAGTTGGACAATCATCATTATGATCAAATTAATCATCATCGTCATCGACTTAAATTAATCATTTAGATTAAGAATAAGTCTTGCCTTGTGATTGAGTTAGACATCGGGGACTGATTTGTAAATATTTTCTGAAGTGACTACCTACATCAAACGTGTGAAAGTGAGGTCGTTTTCGCTGCTTTCACTGCTAAGGAAAGTTTCCTAAAATCTTATCTGAGAAGATCCGAAACATGACGAATAATGAAACGACACGTGTGCACGAGAAAGACAAGGAAGCAACTGTTTTTGGCGCTTATATTTAAAAAAAAGGTGGAAAATAATTATCTAGACAGTTGTCAACAAATTCGACAGTACGTGAATCATGTCAAGTTCTGTCAAAAAAATATCGACATCAGAATTTGTATGATTTCTGATTTTGGCTGACAGAATTTGATCATAAAATTTTAGGGACAAATGATTTTGACTAAAAAAAATCCAATTCAGAAAGGTCCCTTGTGAAGCTAGCCTTCTATTTGGCGTTATATTATTCGGAGTCGATCAATTTCAGTACGGTTCATTTAGACTCAGACAAAATCAAATGAATCTACTCCTAATAAATAGTCAAACCATTAACTAGCACTCTTATGCTCATGTTGTCTCTTTAAACTTTCACCTGCAAGAAACATCTCATGTTCAGAACTGGTGCAACTGGCAACACAAGCATGTGTTGTTAGTTGTTATTCAACGTTGTATTCAATATACAGTATACAACATGTAGTATCCATAATGTATACTCTAAGAATATTTATCATCGAAACAATACTAGCCAGTGGCGTAGTTAGGATTTATAAAATAATGTGGCTAGTTTATTAATTTATAGAAATTGGAGTTGGTAGGACTGAAGGATGAAATAAATGTATGGTGTGGGTTCAACCCTTACCTCCCACACTACAAAACAAAATTCCTGAAATTTTAGGTGTCGCTACAGCCAGGGTTACGCTGGTTGTTGGCTGTAGTGTAGCTCCGCCCCTGATACTAGCACTCTCTCCGTCGAAACAATACTAGCAACCGGTAACACAAGCATGTCTTATTTTTGTTATTTTGTTTATAAATGTTTCATAAAAGTTGAATATCTCTTAATATTTCACATTGAAATGAATAAAAATATTCCTAAAAATTCAGAGAAGTTCAGAAATATTCTAACATTCATCATCCATTTTGTTATATTTTTAATAAAAATGTATGCTAAATTTTGATAAATTTTCATAATATAAAATTAAAATTTAAAAATATATTATCAAGTCATAATTTTTTTAATTAAAATGATACTAAATGGGTTGCTTTTTTCATATTTATTTTATGAAGTTTTGGATTTCGTAAAGTTTTTTTTTTGATAATCTCTTTGATTTTTTAAAATAAAGTATAAAATTTTTAAATGATTGTGGGCGACGGATGGATGTTTGTAAAAATATTATTTTTAATGAATGAATTTTAATAATATCAAATTTTATGAATAATTTTTGATAAAATCCATATTTTATGAGTAATTTCTCCAAAAACCCTTATACCTAAAAACTTTGTAGTTGAGAGAACACCCATAACAGTAGATTGGGCCACGCTGACTTTGGTATGAAGCCCAAAACACCTTGGGCAACACACAATAAAGTGAACACCAACCTATTTGAATTGTTGTGTTGAAGTTACCAAAAAAAAACATTGTGAATGAAAATATCGGATTTTAGTCCAAAGAGATGAAGCATGAGACATTTACGAAATTGATTGAGACAATCTCAATCTCTTGATGACCTATCTATCTACTAACCTACATTTGGCCCCCTGTTTGATCCAAACATGCTTTTGAAGCCTAAGCCTGATTGAGTTTACGGCATGTGGGCTCATAAAGCCTTGGGACAGTCCTGGGGTCAGTGAAGCAAACTACGAGATGGTCACAGATCTGAATGTTAACGTGACCTAATTTTTAGGTTTATGACGTTAGTGAAGTCCTAATTTTTCTTGGCAGAAAAAACATTCCTTTTTTTGACATTGAATACATTTAAAAAAAAATGTAGATCACACAACAATACAATACAAGCACGCTTCATTTTGTTTGATGAACTTTTTAGATTCAAACCATGAATGAATGAAACACTCACACACGGAACGATCAGACGATGAAATCCGGAATTACTGCTAAGGATTTCGTGCCGAATGAATCATCGGTTGCGCGCTTAGTCTTCAAGTATGTTGGTTCACATACGGATATTGATTTCTCGTTTGAGCAACTTAAAAGACCGGGAACTCGCCTCTCTACGCTTATTCGGGGAGCGTAGTCCGGATTTCGTGTAGATGTAGGTGCATATGACCTTAGTGAACCATGCCTTGTAACTGTCGACACTGATCGCCTTGTGCTCACTCTCAATCTCAGAAAGCTCAGAACCAGCATCGCTTTTGTACCCATCAGCCTTCCTAACGGCCTGACCTTTCTTCTTTGCACCGGTAATGACATCCCATGTCAATACTGCCAATTTTCTCTCTAGACTTTCCTCTACGTCAGCCTTTTTGCGAACCATTTTAAGCACGTCGAGTTCGTGAAGGATGTCGTTCCCCGACGACTTGCCAAGTTTGAACTCTTTGTCGTCCCTTCGTCCGTTGATTGAGGATTTTGAAAACCCTATAGAGCATCTAACAATATCAATTAACATTAAAATTATATTTGCATGTCCCTCCTTCAGGTCATTTTAATAAAATAATAATAGAAAATTGGTTAATAAATCACAACCATTGATGCTACCACGTGTCAATAATCAATAATGTTTTTAGTTTTTATTTGATCCATTCTCTATATTTTTTGATGGGTTATTATTATTACCTAATTTAGATTCATTTTTAAAACCCAATACAATAAAATAAACATCTTTTTTTTTCTAATGCTAATGTCTCCATCTAACCTATATGATGAAAACTCACTTTTTCGCGTCTGGTTGGATCTAGCGTTTAGCACGTGACAATATTTGTTACGGTAGAAGTATTTGGATCTCAAGTTGTCGAACAAAAAAAAAAACTAATAAGATCTTTGGTACTGTCCTGATGGTGCCTGCTACCACGGTGTTTCTCTGCGGACGGTAAGTTGGATTGGCGGTGGTCAACTGATAGCTCGGTGGGTCAATTCGGTTTCAGGCTCAGTCCTGGTCAGGTGAGATGCATCGATTAGTCTTCTCCGTTAAATGCATCGGCCTTGTTAAGGTGCATGTACGGTTAAGGAGACTCCGGTGGTCTTGTCCGGATGGTGTGGCTTATGGTGGTTCTGCAAGCAAGGATTGGGTAGTGGGGCTGCTATGTTTTTTCATGTTTTTTTAGTTGTGTTTCAAGTAGAATTTTTGTGGTAGTGTTTCTTTCTCACTTTATGTGGATGATTTTCTCCCCCATAAGTGTGAGGGAGTGTTCATATCGGCTTGAATAAGTTCCACCATAGCTTATAACTATAGGTGCGGTGGTTTGAGTCTTTGATCCTTATGGCCAGTGTCTTCTCATAGAGAAGGTTGCTGTGTTGTTTCTTAGACACCGTCGCGTGTGCGATGTGGTGTAGTGGTGGTGCCCTTTTGGCCTGTTCTTTAGATGATTGCTATGTATCCGAGTCTTGTACGTCGTGTACTACCAAGTCCACTTTTCAATCAAAAAAAAAAACTAATAAGATCATGTGATTTTGATATTGAAAATAAAAGGATATGAAAAAAAAATCAATTTAGCTTCGAGTATATTTAAACTCCAAATGAACAAGAACAACACCAACCAAAGGTTAGTTTTTCTCAAATTAAAAACATTTCCAAAATGAATTTTACCTTATAGAAAACTCTCTGTAAAACATATGCTTAGGAGAGACTACATATATTATATCTATTTTCAACCCCTAATGACAACAAACAAGATATGATCAACCTTTGATTTTCCTTTCCATGATTTTGTTATGAATAGGATCAGAGACCCTCTTCTAACGGATTATCTGATTAATAACTGGGCTTACGATATTACAATTTTTTACTGGATTTTCTTTATGGAATTCAGGCATAGGACAGCCTTTTGCTTTAATGGTGAGTGTAATTTTAACAGATATTTAGGTGGTCAAAAAATGAGAAGAAAAAAAAACAGTGAAGTAATTTAGTAAAGCAGATGCCGAAATAAAGGGAAATTGTGTTTGCTTCATTGGGACTTTTGCTCATTGATTCCTTTTTATGACAACAACAGATAACTTGAAAGCATTTGCTTAAGGCTTTATAAATGCTGAATAAGAAAAAGCACTTGAAAGAAAAGAATGTACGATTCAGATCTCATGTTGCGGAAAGTCTTTCAGATCCGCCCAAATTTACGTCATATTTTGGGCATTTCAATTTGATCCAGTAGTAAAATTTACGTATCATTTTGCCTGTTATTTGGTATTTCTCAGAAATACATCATTTTTGTATGAGCTGGAAATGATTATTGTTGGGTGTGAATCTGAATCGCAAAAATTATATTCACCTTAGTTTAAAATTTTCAGCAGAATTAATTGAATGTTATGCATTACTAAAAATAATTTATTAATTATTTAAAGTACAGACTTTTGTGGTTGTGGGGATACCATTAAAGGACTATGCTTCTGATTGTAGAATGTAGATCATTTACTTTTCTGAAATGAGAAATTGATATTGAATAAATAAATAAATAAATAAATTATGGTAGTAGTTGATTATACCATGGTTTTAGTGGGTGGAAAGTCATAAAATAAGTGCATTACTGAGAGTGGAGTAAGATTTTAACTTGAATTTAGCCATTTTAGTTGAGCACTTTATGACCAACGTTGTTGTGGTCAAATGATTTGAGCTCTTGCCTTAAACTCTAAAGGTTAAAAGTTTATTATGAACCAAAACCAAATAATATTATATATATATATTTTAAATATATAAAAAGTTTAAAAATTATTATATTTTTTAAATTAAAAACATTTTTAATAAAACGAAATTTCATTATGAACCAAAGACAAACAATGTTATATACATCATGCATATTTTTTTACTTTTTTATTTTTTTATTTTAAAAAATTAATTAGTTTTGTTAGGTACTTAAGTGAAAACTTAAAATTTATACCGGTGGTTAAGTGAAAACTTTTGATAGTGGTGGTTAAGTTAAAACTGATGCATTATACAGGTGATTTTATGCAACTGACTCTTACATAAAAAAGGACTATTTAGACATTTGAATGTCTAGAAGATTCTAGCCACATCTAAAATACCCATCATTTTAAATATGTGGGCTGTGTCGTTCAGTGGTAATTGGTATGATTTTCAGTTGAGTTAAACTATGATCTCTTGATAAAAAAAAAAGTTAAATATCTTAATCAGAAATATTACCATAGTAGTTAAAATTGTATTGAAAATAAGATCTTTCCCCAAATATACATATCACACTCGCATAAATTTAAACAAAAAAAGTTCTCACTATTTTCCACAAATATTTTCCATAGATTCATTAAAAGTCAACAAATAATAAAAGAAAAATGTAATAATGGAAAAAAGAGGAATATATCTACAAATTTTTGGACTGACTGTTCACCCATTTTTTTGGTTTGACTCACTCAAAATTTCTCTCCTCTCCCCTTGTCTACGAGTGAGAGGTTTTTCTTTTTCTCCCCGTCTACGAATCAGAGATTTTTATTTCTCTCCTCAATGAATGAGAGGTTTTCTATTATTTGTTTTATTTTATCTTTATTATTTTGTATTGGCCTTGAAAAGTGATTTCGAATCGATAATCACTTTTCAATAGTAATAGTCTTTTATTGATTCTGTATTCCGTACTATAGTTCCGTACTTTATACATTATTGTATACTTTGTTTCTCGAGAAATTGTAATTAAAAAAAGGCCATCAAAATCTAAGCAACAAGTCTGACCTCTATTGTAGCAAACGAGCTCCTGAAGCCTTAAAATTAGAGGCCAGTAATGTCCTGAATGTTAGATTGGTGGATAAGTTTGCAAAATATCTAGGGATGCCCATGGATATGACTGGTACTATGGTTCATTCTCTGCAATTCTTATCTGATAAAGTTCAAAACTGTGTTGAGTCATGGAATGCAAGATTTCTGTCTAGAGGGGGAAAGGAGGTTATTATTAAATCTGTCATTCAGGCAATCCCTATTTATCTGATGCAGTGTTTTCGATTGCCTAAGAAAATTGTTGATAACATAAACAGATTACTCCTGAAATTTTGGTGGCAGAATAGTTCTCAGAGTGCTCATCCTGTTCATTGGGTTAAGGCTAGCTGGTTATATAAATCAAAGCATGAGGGTGGTATGGGACTTAGAGATCTTTATCATTTTAATTCTGCTCTCTTAGCAAAATTAGCCTGGAAATTAGTAAACCAACCTGATGTGTTGGTTTCCAGAATCTTGAAACATAGGTATTATCCATCATGCTCGTTTATGGATGCTAGAGTTGGGAATAGACCTTCTAAAATTTGGAGAGGATTGTTTAGTGTTCAGCCCTTACTGAGGGCTGGGTCTTCCTTCGATTTATTCACCAATATGTTTAAATGGAATGATGAGAATGGTGTTTTTTCTGTGAAAAGTGCTTACAATCTGAGTTGTAGATTACCTGATGTTTCTCACTTTTTTGGACAGCAACCTGTTTTGGGTCAGCAAACTGATATTGGCCAGCAATCTGATTCAACACAAATCATATCTTTTTGGAAGTATTTGTGGCGTATTCCGGTTCCAGCAAAGATAAAGATTTTTACATGGCGTTTGTATCATCAAGGACTTCCAACAGGAGCTAATCTATCTAGGAGAAATATAGCCAAGGATTGTGTTTGTCCTTTTTGTGGCTATCAATGTGAATCAGATATGCATCTTTTCGCTACATGTTGGTGGCCATGTTATGTAATTAGGACCCTGGGTCTTGAACATTTGCTATTCCAAAAACAGCACTTAAGTATGGCTGATTTGCTGTTTGATGCATATAAAAGTTCTGATGTTCATGCTTTTAGTCTTCTAATTACAGCCTTTAGT
>JAWWMW010000984.1:161093-172396 GCA_035048345.1 Echeveria elegans
GTATGTACTGAAGGGTGGAACGGAGGAGACTCATGCACGGAACGGGAAGGATGGTGGTAGGTTGGGATCGGTTTGGGTTGGTGGATTTTGAAGAAGGGTTGTGTCGGCCGGATTGAGTTTGCAAAATTTAGAATAACTGGTTACTGTTCCACGCTACTTGTGGAGCCCAGTTACAATTTCTTTCCTCGCCTGCGAGTGAGAGACTTTATTTCTCTCCTCGCCTGCGAGTGAGAGGTTTTATTTCTCTCCTCGCTTGCGAGTGAGAGGTTGTTTATTTATTTATTTTATTGTATTAGTCATGGTTAGCGATTTAGGATCGATGGTCGCTTTTCCATTTGTAATAAACCAATCATTGATCCTGTATTCCGAACGATAGTCCCGTGCTGTATACTTTATTGTATACATTGATTCCCTATTTAGGAAATTATAATAAAAAAATAGTAGTATAATTTTGGTGGTTAGAAAGTCATAGTTAAGTGCATTAATGTTGTCGAAAGTGAACTACTCCCTCTGTCCTCTTTTGTTCTTGTATTTTTATTTTTGGTGTCCCCTTTTGTTCTTCATAATTCCATTTCGGACAATTCTCTTCCTACTTTATCTCTCACATAACACTCTCTTTCATATTTTATTCTCCACTCTCTTACCTTTATATTATTTTTCCTCTCACACTATTTATATTTTTTAAATTTCGTGATAACTACCAAATGTACAGAACAAAAGAAGACGGAGGGAGTATATGATTTAATAAACTTAAAATCTTGTCATAGAGTTGGGCACTTTTTGTAAGAATATAAACTAGCAATGAGTAAAATTAAATACTCTATGATATTTTCATTCTTAAAAGAGATGCATTTAGAATTCCTTCTCCCGTCCCAAAGTCAAACGCGATAGAGGTAATATATATATATATAATAGAATTTCAAAAAATAGAAATAAGCTTAAACTGGAATAAGAAAAAATAGAAATATGAATAAACATAAATTCGAATAAAAAAATAGAAATAAGATAAAATAGAAATAAGCCTAAACCGGAATAAGAAAAAATAGGAATAAGAATAAGCATAAACCGAAATAAGAAAAATAGGAATAAGACAAAACCGAAATAAAATAAATTAGGAATATGACAAAAAAATGAAAATACTCATTTAAATTCGGCCCGCACGACACCAAAAACTGGTCGATCGAAACCCGCCTCTATTTGACCGATCGATTGCGTATTCGGAACGACGCATCTCCGTCGTGACGACGGACGGTACACTAGTAAGTAAATATTAATCTACATTCAAGAAGTAGGTTGTATGTGAAATTCACGTTGATACTGCATACTATATATATATATATATGAAACACAATTTCCTTTGAGTATGTCATGAGTTCATTTTTGAGGCGCGGTATATCACGTACAAATTGTAGAAATTTAAGGCCCCATTTGGTTGCGAGAAAAAAAAGTAAATTTTTTTGAGTGAAAATAGATATGTGTGTTTGATTGTAAGGAAAAAAATAAAAAAAAATAGGTCAAATGATATCAAATTTTTTTTACAACTTTTTCATGAGAAAATCATTTTTCTTTAAAAAAATTATCCTCACTTTTTTTTTTCACAACTAAATGAAGCCTTAAAATTATTAAGGAAGTATTTTTAGGGAAAAACTCGGTATTAACATTTTAGTTAACATCATTTTCAATTCAAGAGTAGCGAACTACTACTCTAAAATTCATTGGAAATAGTATGTCGTGAGTGTTAAAAAGTCATCAACGGTTAAACTTCATGCAAAATATATATATATTTCCCATATAAAACGATATATAATTGGACCTTGATATTTTATTTTAATCTAAACCAGACAATAAGTTCATGTAAGGCAATAGCCTTTTGGTCTTTTCGTCATTTAAGCTACAATGACAATATGACATCTAATATGTGATGGACTAAGACCCTCTCCCACTAATAATTAAACAACACAAGCAGTCTAATCTTATCTATTAACCAAACACACAAATGTAAAACACCGAAAGTGCAACATTACTTGCTCAACTTTTCTCGACTCCCCAAAAAGTGAAACCTTTAACTAAAAGTGTAAATTAAATAATTAATCACTTAATGGACTTGAATTGACTTTTGGGGAAGAAAAAAGAGAGGGTAAGCTTCAATTAGGAACACAAACATTTGTGCCGGATTCTATTGTCTTAAATTCTCACCAGTTCGGTAAGAATAAAATGAAAAAAATACATTAAAGTAATCAAAATTCAAAAGAGACTAGTAATTCGCACAGTAAAACCTGTGCGTGAAATGTATGTGCACAATTTGAAGTAATCGCATTCGAGAAGAGTGAGGATGAAAGAATGAGTTCAAGCTTATTTCATACTAGGAGTGATAGTTTGGGAACAAAAACGTGGCCTCTTGACATAACCGGTAACTCAAAACTTGTCACTTTATTAATAGGAAGATACTCATAGTTATAAGGAAGTCAAAACATGTTGAAATAAAACTCACTTATAATTTATATACATCTGGAATTAAATAAGTGAGTAAATATGTGTTAATGGAATCAAATTCGGAGCAAGTAGAAAATAAATATTTACAAAATTATATTTATCGAACGCGTCACTTATAAATAAAGCCTGTATAAAATAGTGATCAAATTTTTTTGTCTACCTTTATAATTTAAAAACATATAGTAAATTAATGATTATGCACTTCCGAGGTGCAAGAATATAAAAGAGTAGTATCTATCGTGGAGTCATGTCATTTTGTAAGTGTGAAAATATTAAAACATATAATTCTATTTCCCAAAATTATACTCTACTTAAAATTACTTAATTCAGTAATTAATATCATCAAAACAGATTCTTTTTACATCTTTAAATTTCATTATATACAAAAAAAACTTAATTCGTCCATCCCCCAACTCCACATAATTACAATAAAATAATTTGATATTTGAAGGTCTAGAAGATTCTAGCCACATCTAAAGTATAAATATGTGGAATGTGTCGTTCACTGGAAGGACTTAGCGATATGGCCTTTATTATCTGACAAAAAGTTGCATTTTCAATCATAAAAATATAATATGGTGGCATTTATTAATACAACTAATATGATTAAAAGTTTATAATTTTGGGCATTTTTTTTGACAAATATTTTCACTAAATTCATTAAAATAAATGAATAATGATGGAAAATGGAATATCTAGAAATAGAGGCCATCAAAATCTAAGCAACAAGTGTGTCCACACACAAATCTTGTGGCTAACAAACCATAACTCATGCTGACGCGGCATTTCACTCGCCTGGATCTTTTTTCATATAAAAACTAAACCCCCCCTCTCTCTCTCTCCTCTCATCCGAAAATCGGAAGAAGCAAAAATATCCATCGAGTCCGGAGCTCGCCGAATACGACGATGATGCTGCAAGTTAAAGATCCTGCGATTAAGCTTTTTGGTCAAACGATACCGTTTCGTTCTGCTTCAGTTGCTGTTGATGGCGATGCGTTTGGTACTTGTAGTAGCGGTGGTTCGTTTTCCGATAACGAGCGCGCTTCGTCGGATGGAAGTGAGATCGAGATGGATAAGGTATTGATTTTGGAGATTTAGTCTCCGAGTTTAGATGATTGATTTTTTGAGGTTTTGTTGTTGTAGGTGTTGAATTGAATCAATTCATTGATTTTAAAGTTCAGTTTGATTTGTTTCGGTGGTGTATTCCGGTGCGTTTGATGTTTTGAATTTGTTTATTTGAGAGATTCGTTTTCTCATTTAATCAGTTGTTTTTCTAGCCTTGTTAATTCTTCAATTGGATGGATTTATTAGTATGAGTTTCGGTTGGTTAAGCGTTGAGATGTATTTATTGTATGCTTATTTTGTGGTGATTTGGGTTGATATTGGCTGTGTGGTTCCGGCTCTGTTTGTATGGAGTGATGAAATTTGATAATGAAGTGGCGTGGGGCTTTCAGGTTTTGGAAGGGCAGTCAGTGAAGGGACTGAAGCAGCAGGGTGATGATGGAGCTGCGGATGGAAGTAATGAGAATCGGAAAATGGCGTCTGTTAATGCTAACACCGGAGGTAGTACTGTTACGGAGGAAGGGGAATCGAAAGAGAAAACTCCCTTGAAGAAGCCGGATAAAGTGCTGCCGTGTCCGCGTTGTAACAGTATGGACACCAAATTTTGTTATTACAACAACTACAATGTTCTTCAGCCTCGTCATTTTTGTAAAGGGTGTCAGAGGTATTGGACAGCGGGTGGGGTGATGAGGAATGTTCCAGTTGGTGCTGGGAGACGGAAGAGTAAGAATGCTGCTTTTCCGAACCGGTATTTAACTGTATCAGAAGTTCTCCATGCGTCTGGTACTGGGTCATCAAATGGATTTGTTTCTTGTCCTACTGGGTTGAAGTGTGGTTCTGCCACAGTTTCTGGATCAACTGGCTGTGTGTCAAATGTCACGCAAATGCCTTTTTTGGATCCTGCTAGAAATACAACTCATAAGGTCGATGAAGGAGTGATTACTAAAGCTCGGAGAATTGGAGATATAATCTCCAGCGGGTCTTGTGTCACAGGTTCAAATGAGACTGAGAGTACACAACAAGGACGCACATCTCTGGCTCCAAATCTCGGTGATAGTCTAGCTCAGATTCCATGCATCCCAGCATGGCCCTATCCATGGAATGCTGCAATTCCTCCACCAGCTTTCCCTCACCCAGGGTTCGCCCTTCCATTTGTTCCTCCAAGTTACTGGCCTTGTACGGCTGCTATTTCCAATACATGGAACGCCTCTTGGCTTGCATCTCAGTCACTGTCACATACCGGCACAAACTCCAAGCCTCCAGTGTTGGGAAAGCATTCTAGGGATGGCCAGATGATACCTGAGAACAAATCAGGGAAACTAGAAACAGCGAAACAGCCAACAGTTTTGACCCCAAAAACACTAAGAATTGACCATCCTGAAGAAGCAGCAAAAAGCTCAATATGGGAAACATTAGGAATCAAGAATGAAACCATTAGCAAAGGAGGTCTTTTCAGGGACTTGAAGTGGAAGGATGTAGACAAAATCAAGCACCTACCTAAAAATTATGCTCATTTGACCTCCAACCCTGCAGCCTTGTCAAGGTCACTGAATTTCCAGGAAGTGAGTTGAACTCTCCCTCGCCCACATTGATGGTCGATAGAAAAAGAGATGAGTTCAGGTCAGGGCTCCAAGATTGTTCCGGTTACTTTATAAATACTGTTTGCTCTCTTTCTTTATTTATGGTTTTGCATTCTCACAAAAGACGCCTGATTCGGAACTCTGTAAAGGATCTTAGAATCCTCCAAAGCATCTAAATCCTCAGATGCCTTGTAATCCAAGACGGAAGTACATTAGATCAAAAATGAGGAAAGTGTGACCAGAATTGTTAATATGAAATAACTCAAGTCTCAGTTACTCATGGTTGTCATTGCCTGTTCTTTCAAGCAACAAGCACTGCAAAAGGAGACAACTGATTCAGACCAAGGTCATCAACTAGGAATGAGTGTAGCTCAACACGACAACACCTCACACTCCGTAATACCTTTTGTACTCATGTCTGTAATAGCAAAAACTTATTCACATCCATAACAAGAGGCAACAACTGACTGGTCCAAAGACACCATCTCCTAAAGTTCTGCACTTACCTTTTTGTACACTTAAAAAAATCACTAACTTTAAGGCAGCTAACCATATAAGTCAAAGAATGGTCCCAATTGAGAAGACATACACACAGAAATGCAAAAAGCTAAGACAAAGCTTTTTTTGAACAGAGATTTTTTGTTGGCCAAACTGATCGAGTCCACAAACTCTTTATATTTTTATTATCGGACAAAAGAGTGTCCCTACTCCCTCATTCAAGCCCTGAGGGACGTACACCAGCCAAAACGTCCCAAGTCCCAATAGCTATTGCAAGTTGCAAACACAATAATGGAGGATGGGACATAATGACTCATCTGAAAAGCCATATCTTTTTCTCCTCTCTTTTATGCTTCTTTATTATCCATCCATGTGCATTTTTAAATGCCATTTGATCCCTTCTTTTCTTCAACCCAAGGAATACTGCCCTCATAAAGTCACAATTATTATTTTTAGTTTGGATACATCAACCATACTATACTACGTGAATTATTAATGGAAAAAATATCAGATAGACTAGGAATACTTTTGGTGAGAAATAAGAATTGAAAAGTACTGTATCATAAAACAATAGTAGTATGTGAATCATAAAAACGAATACATGTCACATTTTTGAAATTTCGCCTCATCAAAAATTCTAATCTCATCAGCCGTGATTAGGCGACGGTTGGGAGAGAGGCGATTTCGGTGATTTCGAAATCATGACGTTTTGTTGACTGATTATTGATCGGCGTTGACCAGCATTGACCGATCGTTGATTGACTGTTGACCGACGTTGATCGATATTGGCTGACCGTTGACCAGACAATATGGATTAAATGGTCTAGACCATTTAAAATCCAATCCGTTTAAAATTCACCCATAATTCACCCAATCCATTCATTTGCCACCTCTATTCAGGCTGACCTGAACCGATTAAGCAGGCAGCAGGTGCCACTATATGCTTTAGAAGGAAGGTCTTAAAGGATTAATTAGCATCTAGTAATGTTTCCCAACCTCCTTTGTATGCAAACTTTTTATACCGTGCCAACTTTTTACTGAATTAACACTTTTTGAGTTGTAGAATGCTGAAAGCCATTCGTTTTCTACTGGAATCACAGAGTCTGTCAGCTCAAATCTCTTGATAGAACTTAGCGCTGACGATCTAGAATTCGATGTTGAATGTACTGGGTACTTTTGAGTGTGCCATTTTGTTACTAATATACATGTTACTTGCTTTCCATGGACTTAAATTTATCCTTGCTCGACTTTTGCCTCATTTTCGGCATTCGACAATTCTGAATTTTATTTATATATTTTAAGGATTAAATGCTCAGGTTTTTTTGACCTCGGCTGTCAAGTACAACACATGTGCATGAGTTGGGTCCGTTTATTTCTTGCAATTTTCCCAACCGGTCAGTAAGAATTTCCCTGTGATTAAAGAGAGACCATAAAAAAAGAGTAATATTTTAGCCTGTTTATTTTTCGCAAATGCAGTGTTGGTTCTCCTTTGGCTTTTGTACATCAGAAAGGCGTGTTTGACCCCATCTATGATTGGTGGGATGACCACTTCTAACCGGAAGATGACCAGCCTTATGTCAGATACAGAAGAGACCGTGACCTTGATCTGGATTTGCTCCGCGGACATCATCATCACCACAAACATCACAAACACAGTATAACGCATCACAAGCACCACCACCAATATGTTCATCGAGAGCGAAAGACATCTCCAAATAAGCGACTGACAGCTACTATTTACACCATGTTCATAAGGACAGGTACAAACACAGACGAACCAAGGAGCTCTGTAGGCTTGAAGATGAACTAGGACCATCTCCAAGCTACTGGACATGATCAAGAAGTTCATAAACAAAAACGAACGGGAGAAGTCTCAGCTTCTGCAAGCCAACAACAACATTACTTGACTGTCAAGGTATTCCTTTTTTTCTTTTAATTCGAATGTACTTTTGGGCCTAGTGGGCCTTCCATTTGGGCTCAAGTAAAAAAGCCCCGTTTGGAAATCAGTCAACGGTTTAGATTTTGTTACAGGAAGTACAATCAACGGCTGAGATTGCAGGAACTCTAAAGCAAACCCTAATCTCGTCGCTTACAGAGGCCTCCTCTCCAGAAACCGCTTTAATCCCTACATAATAAGTTCTTCAATTCTAGTGTCATTCTCCACCACCCTGTGTCGTATTCTTCGAAAGTATTCAGTCTCTAGTTTTGTTCATCTGCTTGCTGTGTTGTCCCATCTGGGTTTGCTTTGTTGTGTTTGTCATTGGTTTGATGTGTACTCGGTTGTTGAGTTCAAGTGTTGTTGTGGTGCAGATGACGATAAACAGACAGGGACATCAGAAACTCTTTTAACAAAGAGTGTTCCGTGTTGATTTGTCAAATGGGAATCTCTCTGATGCACCCACAAATATGTTCTTTGATTTTCTCATATGATTTTTTGTCTGTGTTTATATGGTCGACTAGTTTGCCAATGATGTATTTAACTGCACGTATTATCAGATTTAAAAGCATGATGATACTGCTTTACATTGTCACTACCTCTGAGGCATACCTCAGTCAATTGATTTCTAATTCTTGTTAAAGTTCTCGTGTGTGGATCTTTAAGGATGTGTTTTTTTCTAGGGCAAGCGGTTCAGCTAAATGTGATAGAATCAGTGGAATGTTTTCACCTAAGAACAGAATTCAATATAATCTGTTTAATGGTTACACTAATTTGTAGTTTTTACAGCCTAGTTTGACCATCACTGTTTTTATAGTCTTATGGGAGCTGCCAGGATAACACTGACTGGCTGGATAGGCTTTTCAGCATCACAACACTAGTGCGATGGCAAATGTGATTGATTATGTTGTTTGCGAGTTCAGCAACTGATGCTGAAACCAGAATGGGAAAGTCTGAATTATACACTGACCAGCAGTTGATGTGGCATCACTACTTCCATAAAAGCTTGATAGTCGATATGACATGCGGTATAGATGTGCATCATTTGTAAAATATAGTTGTAAAACTCGAGTAACAATGAATACTACATACATTTTGTAACTGCAAGTTTCCTCAATAACAGGGCTATGTAACTTGTAAATTATAATAAGTGGACATCACTTGAGGACCTCTTCTTTCTTTTTGCCAGCTTCCTCCAGTTCTCTAAGCCCTCCAACCTTCTGTTCAATCTCTTCAATCAGCTCTTCGCGCCACAGCTCAGCTCTTGCATTTTCCTCAATGTCCTCTTGCTGTTTCATCAAAAAACAGTTCATAGACATCAAATAGCTGTATATATTTACATGTGAGAAGCTGTAGCATTTCAAGGAAAAAAAGTCATGCCTTTTCATAAATCCAATGCCCAGTTCCATCCCCTCCATCTTTCCTGTATGCATCTGAATCGTAGTATGGATCCTGCACATAGCCTCTCTATTATCAAACAATGATACTTTCAAGTGAAGTATGGACGTGCATGATGGTTCGGAAGAGGTACCTTCATGGATCCGAAGAAGCAGCAGCCCCAAGCAGTGAACATAATGTAGAATGTATCTGCAAACATTTAACATTTCGTTCTGTTGCATTATATGTAGTTTTCAATTCACTATAGTTTGATGCGTCATTTACTTCATTGAGCCAAATGTGATTATGGTAATGGTCAGTCACTTGTGTTGGCATACAAGTTTCATTTACTTGAAAGAAGTATTTGTTGATACTTACAAACATTCTTGATCTGTTCGTCATTCAGATGCCAAATGGTCTTGTGAGTCACAAGCTCCCTTCCTTGCCCAGCGAAGCTCTCAACTAAAACCGCCATCAGTGGGAAGTCGGGCAAAGCTCTCACCGTTTCAACTGACTCCCTTCTCCACTTTCCACTTTCAATCTAAGATTACCATTTCGACATACAAAGTTTGCATCAGAAATGGAAATCAGCCCTGTATCATAACCAAACCTTACCTGTTGATGCCCATTTCCAAATCCAAAGCGCCAACTCTTGCTCAGCTGGAAAGATTCAAATTTTGCCTTCAAAATCATAATTGGTGAAATGGGTTTGCTACATAAATATGAAAGATTCAAATTTTGGTATCAAGATAATGAATTGAAAAAATGAGCGAGTGTATCTTACTGATTTTGTTGATGGACCGTGCTCAAATTTTTGTGATTGAATTCTTGAGGAATGGATGATCCTTGTGCAGCTCATCACAGCTTCAGCCATCTCCACCTTCAGTGGAAAAGAAAATAACTCTTACTAAGTTTTCATTTCTTACATCAGTCAATGTCCGTAGAGGCACAGAAAGTGGATAAGGGCCCTTGAGCTACAACCATTTGTGTCCACCCTTCCGCAAGATATAATGCCAAAATGTTTGGAATCAGTTTTGGTTTAGTCAAAAAAAAAAATATCTAGTATAATATTACATCATATTTTATACAGTAAGAGAATATTGGGATGGGCGACACTAATTTGATACACTCGTGCATCATCATACACACATGTGGACGCAAATGCATGAAGAGGTGTAAATGTGTCATATCATTTAATGTTGACAAATGATTAGCATGTACAATATACATGTAAAAATCACGTGATTCATTAAATGACGTGTCTTAATCTCATCTGTAGATGCAAATGCTGATGTATTAGTGCAATGAATTAAGGTGGTTAGCTCGAGTAAACCACTATTTTATAAATAAAATTATATTTATATTATTAATAATTTCTCATGTGGTTCAGAAACCGAACTCGGACCATTTACTGATAGGAAGTAGGACTATCATTTTGGTGCAGGGGATCTAAATTGCCAAAATTGCTCTATTGAACATAACAAGATACAAGATGCACTAAGCCGTTTAGCCAAAAGGATGGCAGCACCTGCTCTGCTATGAATTTCAGTAAAAAAAAATCAGCCAGGAGCTGCGGTAGTCAACCCAGGTATTTCGAGTTTCTCTTCAGTGTGGGTGCTTTGTACTTCCTGGTTGCATGGATAACCATACTATGAGCTTTCATTTAACATAAGAATTCGTTGTATGAGAACTGGGAATTTATTTTTTGTATTGTCTCATTTATAGGTGATTACACTTGATTTCCGTGCCAGTTTCCTTGATACATTTTCATTATATTTGCTCGAGGATAAACACTCAAGTTTGTGCCTGGATGAAGTATCAATCTAGTTTGGGCTGCAAAAAAGCATGCAACAGGAGGAAAATGTGGAGAAGATCCACCATTGACTCTAATTCTTCGTAGCGGGGTTGTTGTACAGATGGCAGGGAAGGCTAGAGAATGCTTTCATGGTAAAGTCTCCGATCTATAAGCTAGTGACGCCTTAAGTGTTACATTTTGATATCTGCGATCGGTATTTTGGTAACATGCTCATGGAAATACGTACGCAAATACCTTTCTAGTGACGCCTTAAGTGTTACATGTTTGAGCATTGGTTAGGTCTTATAGCTAGGAACAGGGATAGGATGGCTAGCCTCAAATATGTGCCTACGTACTTTAACTCAACTAGAGCCCCTCATAGCTAGTTAGTTTCGGTTCTCTCAATCAGTCAGGTTTATCAGTTACATGAGCATGTTAATTTGAGAGTGTCTTGTTCAATTGTTGTAGGCGTCCCTCGCTTCTTCACTGATGAACAAAACTCTGTAATCGACCATCTCAAATCATGTTTCTCATGCAAAGATGACGTCTGCAACTTGCAATA
>JAWWMW010000984.1:188131-209703 GCA_035048345.1 Echeveria elegans
TGTATAAAATAAAACGTAAAAAATTTAAAAATAAACATGTAAATAAAAAATTATGCGGAAAAGATTTCGCATTTAGGAAGAATCGGATGGAAATACGAAAAAAATTCTCGTCGGGACGACGGGCGGTACGCTAGTAATTTATAATTTAATAGGAAAACTGGATCGTTCACGACTCTTTTGATCAATCTCATTCTCTTGCAATAGAAAATATGCACATCAGATTATTATTATTTTTTTGTATCAATATCAATTTAATATGGATTTTGGCAGGGACATATGGGGATTTGGAAAAGCTAAAGGCAATAATAAAAAACGATTCTCCCAAATTACTAGTCGTGAATGTGAAATATGAAAAAGTTGAGTGAGCCGAATTAAAAGAAAAAGAAAGTGAAGTGGGTTCAAAAGAAGAAAAGTAAAGAAGGCCGGAGGCCTATAAAGATAATTTAGGGGGCTGGAATAAAAATATTGAGACATTATGAAGTAAAATATGCGTATGAAATTTTGGAAGTCAATTGAGATATTGACATGTCAGTGTTGCAATATTTTTGTTACGTATGGAAATGGAATAATGGAAGGTGAAATTGAAAATTTAAAGTAAATCACTGCTAGTATGTCTTTTTGAGATAGAGTACACTTCAAGGCAGTGTTGGTATTCGTGTTACTTTATATGAGTAAAAATCAGCATATTGTTTGTCATTGGATTTTGAATGTTTTGGGATTTATGTTTTTTCAATGGATTAAGCATAAAAATGAGATAATTAAGATTGTTTCCTGAAGGTACTTGAACCACCGACTTCATCTGTAAAGTCCTGCAATTTATGCATTAAAGAGGGTATGATTCAGACCTGCAATTTGTATTCAACAGCGAAATTAAAACGATGTTGCTTTAAAAAGGATTTAGTACGGTCCAATTATGTTTAATACTCCAATAAAACTACATCATTTTTACAGTTGGTTGCCCGCATTGGAGGCCTGCATGAAATGCTACAGATATGTAAAAGATTTATTAAAACAAAACAAAATAAAAATGTATCACTAATACTTTTTTTTATTGTGTCTCATGTCCATCAATTTTGGTTTCACTTTTCAAGTAGAACATGTGCAAGTCCTGCTGGTATGAAATGATTTGATATAGTTACTACTCCAATGAAATTTTTGTCATTGGAATCAGGTTTTGCATCTGCAATAGACATGTACATTTTACTAAGTGGAATATAATCAATCTTACTAGATTCATGTAAAAAGGGTTTTAGATTCTGTCTTGTGGGGTTATATGAATATATATGGTTTGGTGAGCAATAAATTCCCATTTATTTTTTGACCCACAAACTCAGACAACGACACAGTCGCATGCCTACCTGTTGTGGAATTTCAGGCACACTATATAATGCTAGTAGTATAGACAACTACATTTCTCCATAAAATAAAATAATGGTGAACAACTTCAGCATGAAATTATGTGCGCTTCTGTTATTTGATTAACTTTGATAGCATTTCTATTTTTATTATCTCTACTATTGAGGAATGATGTTTGACGGTTATTCTCAATTATCTTTTATTTTTATTTAATTGGGATAGAATTTGACAGTTATCTGATGGTTTTCATCATGACCACCCAACAATCCATACATCCAACCTCCACTCCTAAAACCAAATCCACGTCCACGTCATTACCTTCATTACTCATCTGCCTCTTGGACTCATTTTCGTTCACTTTTAATTCGGCTTATTGGTAATTTCTTTCAACTTTTACTTCCTGTTATCAACTGCTCATTATATTGACGTTGGTCTACTGATTGAATTTCAGTTTATTTTTTAATGTAAAATGTAACTGAAATCAATTTAAATTATGCTATGATTGAATTTTGATGAAATTTGCATGCTACTCCCTCCGTCCCAAAATGAAGCTTACGTTTGGGTAAGGACACGGAGTTTAAGAAAATATGAAAAAAGTTAGAGTAAGTGAGTAATAAATGAAGAAAGAGAGTGTTTGTGTGAGAAAAATGAATGATTTGATTGATAATAAATGATGAATGATTGTAAAAAGTAAAATAATAAAGGAAGAGAGAGAATGCTTGTGAGAGTAAAGGTGAAGAAAATAATATGCCATTTTAGGAAGTGTAAGCTTTATTTTGGGACGCCCAAAAAGGAAAGTGTAAGGAACATTATGGGACAGAGGGAGTATCATTCATAATAAATATTTAAACTGGAGCCGAAAATGTTGAAAAGGTGTACGGAATCAAAAACCCCACTTTCCTCTTGTATAATACAAAAGTCAAAAGATAAGGTTCTGTTTGGTTGCATGAAAAAAGAAGAGGAAAGAAAAAATTAATTTTTTTTAAGTGAAACTAAAATATGTATTTGGTTGTAAAGAGAAAAATAAAAAGATAGACAAAATGAAATCAAAAAATTATTTTTCACTTTTTTCATGCAAACAAACGGATCCTAAAATAAAAAAGAAAATTGCAAAAAACGACAATAGATTGCACTTCTTTCTTCAAGGTTCAGACGATCTGACTCTCTCTTTCATTTTCGGTCTTCATCTCTCTCCTCTCTCATCATCCCCTCGGAAACCAACCTGATCTGACTGCCTGCCTCGCTCTTACCCCTCATAGTAAGTTTTCTCTTTCCTCATCCTCTCTCTCATTCCTATACATTACCAAGTTCCTGTTTCTTAAATTTTATTTTACCAATTTTTTTCGAACTGTTATCTCTCCCTCTCCCTCTCTCTCTCATTCGATTTTGGTTGTTTAACATTAATGTGTTCAATTTCGGCATGAATCTTATACATGCCGGTGTCTGTGGGTCCAGATCTGTGATTTGATGCTCAGATTCGCTAACCCCAGATTTAGGATTGCGTGAAAGTTAGGGCTTTTTTGGAATTGGGTGTTTGATGTGAAATGTGTCATGTGCTTTTTGTCAATTTTGGAATTGAGCAACTGGGGTGCGGCTAGGAACGTTTGAATTTTGGTTTGGTGGTTTAAAGTTTGGATTTTGAGGGTTTTGATGTTGGTGGTAACCAGGTTGTGTGAATTGTAGTGTGTTGGATTTTGACGTGTTGATTTGATGCAGGAATGGATGATGATGGGTTCCGTAATTGGGGTTACTATGAGCCCTCGTTCAAAGGCCATTTGGATTTGCAGCTCATGCCTAGTGTAACCGATTCAAAGGCAGTGGGACGTGAACCTACTCCCAATGTCATGGTAAATCTTAAAGGAGGAGGATCTCAGCATCAGGCGCAGCTTAATCATCATTCTCGTGCACATCCCCAACCTCAATATATGCAGGAGTTTAATGTTTCTGAGTCACCTTTGCACCTGCAGTACGTGAGGGACACTTGGTTGCAGCGAAATGACAAGTTTTTGAACATTCTACCTGGAAATCCGTGTTTCGGAGTTATGCCGGAAGCTCGTGGAACTCACCCATTGCATATGATGGAGCATTCTGTTATGCCGCCGAAAACTGAAATGGTGGTTAAAATTGACGATCCAGGTCCTCCTGAAGTAAAAGGGCCGACTAAAAAGAGGCAAACTGGTGGTGCTGCAAAGATGCCAAAAATGAAAAAGCCTAAAAAGAGTCCGTTGGTCACAAAAGATAACGGTAACATTTCTTCTCAACATGTCAAACCGCCAAAGAAGAATGTGGACGTTAACATTAATGGGATTGAAATGGACATTTCTAGTCTTCCTATACCAGTCTGCACATGCACTGGAAGTCCTCAACAATGTTATCGATGGGGATGTGGCGGCTGGCAATCCGCTTGTTGTACAACCAATATTTCAGTTTACCCTTTGCCTATGAGCACTAAAAGGCGCGGTGCAAGAATAGCTGGACGGAAAATGAGTCTGGGGGCTTTTAAAAAGGTTTTGGAGAAACTTTCTTCAGATAGTTATGATTTTTCTCTCCCAATTGATTTGAAGATTCATTGGGCAAGACATGGCACGAATAAGTTCGTCACCATCAGGTAGTTTTTTAATTAAGTAGCTGAAATGTCTTCCTTCATTGGCGTGCAGTACATTGCTTACTTGTGTATGTTGGTAGTTTCTGGACTCGCATTCAGCTTTTTGGGTAACTCGGAGAATCAGGGAGTTGTTTGTCGTTAACTTGTTTTATTAGTCACCAAAGTTAGGACTGGACAAGTTGTCAGTTTATGTATTTTTGTCAGAGATAATTTAAACCAATCCTTTGATTTGACTTCATTCTATTTAATTTCAGCAACTTTGTTGATCATACTATTCGTGTGTTGACCTTGTGGATTCATGATCATTCTCTTGCATTGCATGTGATATTAAATTAGTGAACTGGAAGAGCAAGAACCAGACTACGCCGACAGCAGCTAAAAGAACGTAAAAATGTCTATGATTAGTCGCAATTTATCATAAAAATTGCATATTGACATGGTAATTTCTCTTTATTTCTAGGTAGCATATTAAACCACTAAAACATAGACCATTTTTCATTGTCTTGTATCCCGTAATCTTCAAAGAATGCTACTAAATACAGGATGTCTATTGTATGGCTCTATATCCGAAACAGTTCACCATTTCTTCAAAATCTTCCTTCAAGATATGAAGACTGTGACTGTGTGCCTTTCTTTGATAATTTTATAAAAAAATTCGCATGATATCGGTCCATATCAGCATATTCTTAATTCTAATCACCTCAGAATCTCCTAAGAAAAGAAAGAGACGATCCATCCCAATACCTTTCTACTTTTTGTACTCTATGGTCTGCAGTTGAGAATACTAGTAAAAATGCTGTTGTGGCTTACTTATAAACATGCAAGCCTAATCCTTCTCCTTGTTATATGATAAAATCTCTCAAGAGGTTACAAGTTTGATAATTAAGCCATATAAATACATCATCTATTCCGACATACTCCTGCAATACATATAGTCGGTCATGTACCAGCGACGGTCAGCCAACTACTGTGTAATTTCAACTTCAGAAGGCTTTCTACGGCATAGTAGCTTTTGGGCCTTTGCTTTGACAGCCGCCGCAAGTTTAGATTCAGTTTCAGTGCGGCACAAGCTAGAACACATGTACTCCATATGTAGATCCACCGTAAGCTTCTCCAAGTTTGGTGACTTATAGATGATACGTTTTACGATATCTTGATAAATAGTTTTGTAAAACACCTTCAGGCATGTAAAAACAACTCAGCTCCTCCACTCTACGCTGTTGGGTATTCATAATATGTTATGACACAAACAGATTTATAAAAAGAAAATTCAGATGAAAAACTTCCAAAGCAGTTGCATAAAGCTCCATGGTGCATAAAACACAATTTTTGAGATAGCACAAGGACTATTCATCTCCCCGCAACGTTTATTTTCGGATATAATTCATGTTCAACTATGTCATTTGCTTTTCCTGATTGTTGTTGATAAAATATTTTTGAGATAAAAACATCTAATTCTCCATCATTTTCTTCCTGATGAGTCCCACCCATCTCCGGGCACAACCATAATTTCCTAACACCCTTTCTGAACCCCATCCGATATATAACTAGTTTAGTCATGCATGTCATGTGCCACCTCACATCAGTGCATCACTGGAACTGTTGAAATGTATCTTACGATGCCACCTTGGACCCTGTACTGTAGGCATCGACTGTTCTGTAAAAGAAGATAGCTACATTCCCCCATCGTGTTTAACACCCGAAGGAAGATTCGAAGAGCATTAATGCGAAATGGTTGATTACCAGAGGCCGAGATACTGTACCAAATATATTGATGAAAATCTGACCATATACATTTTGAGGATGTGTTTGCAGCACATGTCACCTTCGAAGTCATTAAATAAAAGGGTGATGTTTTAGATTCCTAATGCCGCATTTGGCAAGTAAGTGCCATATAATCGGCTGATTAGTTGGATCAAATTATACACCTCTTGGCAGCAATCTAAAAACAATTGTGATTGGCACCGTTTTGGATCACAATTACACTCTCTTTCCTCTTTGTTCTTCCTATTTATATTCTATTATGATGTCCTTTTTTATTATTTCTATTTCCATTTTACATCATTTTACTACTTTATTTTCTTATCACTCACTTTTTTATTTTTATATTTCTCACAACTCATTATTCATTAAGGCTCAGTTTGGTTGCGGGAAAAAAAGGAAGGAATTTAAAAAAAATGTTTTTCCCATGAGAAAGTTGTAAAGAAAATTTGATCTCATTTTGTATTTTTTTTCCTTACAACCAAACACACATTTCATTTTCACTCAGAATTTTTCTTTAATTTTTCCTTTCCTCTCATTTTTTCCTGCAACCAAACGGGGCCTAACGTCTCGTTTGGTTGTGGAAAAAAAGTGAGTAAAAGGAAATTTTAAAAAAATGATTTTCACATGAAAAAATTGTAAGAAAAATTTAACCTCATTTTTTCTATTTTCTTCATTTTTTCTTACAACCAAACATACATTTCATTTTCCCTCGATTTTTTTTTAAAATTTTCCTTACCATTCTTTTTACTCATAACCAAACGTGCCTAAATTTCGTATCAAAAACCAAAGAGAAAGCACCCAAGCCTTTTGTACCCCTTCTTCCTTCCGTCGCCGCCTATTCAAGTTCAACGCCAACGCCAACGCCAACGCCAACGCCAATTCGCGCAGCACACAACACACTCATTCCAACAAACTGAAACCCTACAATATTCGTTTCCCTAATTTCAAACACAATACCTTAAATCCCATACATGGGGTTTTCACCTTCCGCCCCCGACCCTATCTGAATCATTGACTCTTGCTTATGTCCGTTCGTTATTGTCCCTGTTAAAATTTGAAGCATGCCTTTGCCGCCAGTTGAGCGTGTGTATTTGACAGAGGAGTTCGTTCGTGAATTGAAGAATGGAAACCCTAATTTCAAGCTCTCTCAACCTGTCCCCGTGCTCCCGTTTCTCTACGAGCTATGCTCCAGTGTGGTATGTAATTGTTTAAATGTGTTCTGCTGGTGTTGAGCGTTGTGTTTGCATATGAGGTTTGCTTATTTGGTTGTTGTAGGTTTTTGGGGATACGCCGGTGCAGAAATGTAAAGCAGCCCTGGAATTGGTGGAGTTTTCTGATAAGGAAATGATTGAGGATTTGAGCTCTAGTGTTGCGGATGTGATCACTCAGATAGCGCAAGATGTGAGTTTTTATTGCCACTCAATCAGATAACATGCTGTTGGACCAAACAATTACTCTTAGTTTGATGTTCATTTGAAGCCCAGTTATGAACTCTAGCCTAGACCCCTTTCTGCCTCATCCCAATCTTGATCTTCATGGAAACTGATGGCCCATTTCACTTTTTGCTTCTGATCATTGCATGTGCGTAACAATCAGTTTATTTTAGCAACTGCATATGAAATCGTTCACACCTGTAAGCAAGAGGCTGTGTTTTGTATATAATTTTATTTAAGCTTAAATTGCAGTAAGATGAATTTTCATGGTCATGGTCTTTTTTTCCTTGCTTTCATGCTCAAAGGAATTTTTTTGGGGGTATAATGTGTATGCTGTCTTTTGCAGCTTTCGATACCTGGGGAACCTCGCGGCCGCCTAATCAAACTTGTCAGTGTTTTTTGATTGATTAAACAAATTACATCCGCACAGCCTAGTCGCTCGTACTTGTTAATTATAATCTTCAATGCGCAGCTTGTGGCCTTTATTTTGTGAACTAAATGCGACTCCTTGCTGTGTGGAGTAGCTGCGTTAATGCTATAAATGAAGCTGTTAGGTCACAACAACAAATTTGTTTGCATTACCAATGACTTCTGTCAAATCGTATGCGTCATGTAGTAGCATGGTCACATACACTTTTTGACTTAGTAATTCTGAAATAATGAGGAAATGAGGATCGTCTGAGCCATCATTGATGAGCAGATTTTATTGACTGTTGCGCTTTCTCTAGTACTTCGTTTATAGGCCAAAGGATTGGTGGAAACTAAGATTGTCCCAATGAGGCTTTTTCATGAACGTTGTGAGGTAGTAATCTTGCCTTTTCTGTTCGTACAATCAATTTTTACACAGGCATTCCCTTATATCTTAATCTCTACATTACAGGAAGAATTTTTATGGGAAGCTGAGATGATCAAGATAAAGGCTCGGGATCTCAAGGGTAAAGAAGTGATTATTTATTGCAATTTTTTTTCTTCATGCATGGCTTGTATAGATTCAAATTTAGGCAGCTCGCTTAGTATTTAGGTCATTGGAAACTGTTGTTGTCGGATCCATTTCATAGTCCAAGCACTGCTCTTTTGGGTTACTCTGGCAAGATGTTTATTTTTGCCTCATTTTCACGAAATCCCTAGCTCAAGTATATAGTAGTATAGGACTCTCATGACCTTTACCAGTTAATCTTCCTTGTTTGTTGACTGTCCAATGTCTTACAGGATTTTGCCGTGCTCTAAATATAGTGTAATTAGAACTTTAGAAGTGGTTCTAGTGATGTATATACATATTTTTTTTTGCTTCAGTTTCCCATTTCCACCCTCCCATTTGCATATTTTGACTCTTGAAGTTACATAAATAAACTGTTTTCCTTACTTTGCTATAGCATTTTTTTGGCCTTTATTGCAGATTTATCTTTGATTCTCCACTACAACTTTGTTTCATTTCTTGCCATAGACTAGTATTGAACTATTGCTCTAGTTGAGGCAACACAGTGTAGATGGAGTTTCACATGAACTTACTGCTGAAGGATTTTTCTTTTGCACATTATCTTATTGGATCATTTTTATATTGATCTCAAGTGATTATAATGGTTTATAAAATTGCTGTCTACTCTGTTTTTTGGATATTTTTTCCTCAGAAAATAGCAGTTTCTCATTGCTAATCATGTCACTCCAGTTGACTGTATTCTAAGTGTAAAAATGTTAACGGAGTAAGCTTTATTCATTTTACTTTTTATTGAAAGACTGATGTAAATGTGACACCTGTTTTCGGACCTATATGTAACAAAACCAATTTGAACAATCTATAAAGCTTAATGCAGCCGCTCCTATCAAAAACTGCCGTTTTATGAGAATTCAATTCGTAGTTATTCTGTGCTCTTGACACTTACATGTACATTGCTAATTTTTATTGCTGCTTTCAGGTCAGGGTAAACACTCGACTCCTTTATCAGCAAGCAAAATTTAACCTCGTACGCGAAGAAAGTGAAGGCTATGCGAAGCTGGTAATTCTTTTTCTACGTTCTATGTGTTTGTAAAAAGGTCATGCTTCGTGTTGGGTGCTAAAGTTTTACGAATACTGTGATTGAAAGTATTAAATCTATGGCATAGACTTTGTATAGAAATGATGAAGCTGACATGCATGGCATGATGTAGCTCTCTAAGAAACAATTAGTACAAGGATCAATATCTTATAATGGAACTATACTCTCGACAGTATTCAGACTAGTCAACTGTTACAACATTATTTATGTCAATTGTCGCATGTTCTACCGTTTCAGTATGTCAAGCGCAGGTTATATAGCTGAGCAGCTTCCGGTTCTAAGGCTATATCGTCATAAAAATGTGCAACACCCCATAAGGAGTGCACTCAGTGTTCTGCAGTGCTGGAAGTTGTTCACATTTTATCTTTATTAAAGGTAACATTTAGGTTCTGTTCTTTTGATATTAATTTAATTTCAGTTCAGTAGATAAAAATTCACTATTTTTAAAAATATTTTAAAAGTGTAATAAGACTTGAAACTATGAGACAAGCTTAAGACGCATTCACTGTTGTCAAAATTATTTTTTAAAATTAAAAATAATATGAAAATGTAGTTAGTTAATCAATTTTAAATTTTTTGTTCAGTTCAGTTCAGTTTCAGTTCATGTCAAAAGAACAGACCATAGTCAAATGGATATGCAATGCATGTATTAAGATTTGGATCTGTCCAGCAACTTGTTGTAATTTCTGCTTCAGTATTTAGAAGTACAAAACTTCGAGGACTGAATTGAAAATAGTGTGAATCAATTTGCAGCTACGTGGCTGATTTGTCATCACACGCGAAGATATTTAAAGAATATCTTATACAAAGTCTCACGCGCGCGCGTGTAAATAATAACATGAACTTTTCAATACGCTTTTTGTCCACGTCAGCGTTCTCTCTCTCTCTCTTTATCTGAGAAATCGCCCTTGAGAAATCGCGTCCGCTCCGCGCACGAACTCTCGCCACCGCCGTCTCCGTCAACGACTTTTCAGTCCGACTGACTTGCAGGTTTAGTGGTCGAACTTCAGGTCAGTTAATCGCAGGTGAGTCTAATTGCTGAATTGTGGAATTTGTTATTAGGGTTTGGTAATTGAGATCACAGATTTTTATTCTGAATTTCTATTAATTTTGTATGATGGAATTGATGGGAATTACGGTTTTGAGATAGAAGTCTTTTTGATTTGGGAATTGATGAATTTGTTAGGGTGAACAGGGGAATTGAAGTTGTGGGGTTATTATGGATGTGAATATAGTTGGATCAAGCAGAAATGGTGGTGGTGGTGGAGATGAGGTAAGAGGGAGACCTGACGGGGCGTTTATTGATAGAGGCAAGGTGAAGATTTTGTTATGCGATAAAGATCCCGAGAGTTGTCAGAGCGTGATGAATTTACTGTGTAAATGTTCTTACCAAGGTAAAATTTTCAATGGTTATTTTGCTGCTCTTATGACAACATGATTTTAGCCACGCGTTATTTTCTGGTTGATGGATTGATGTATTTAGGTTGGTCGAACTGAGGATGATTGAATTCTTTTCTTACTCTCAATCGGCTCATGGTTGTATATTTTCCATAAAGGGTTTTGCATTTCTCTGATACTGTCTGTATTAGTAAGTATTGGGTACGTTTTGATCTTTTCCCCAGCTGCTGTATGATATCTGCTTTCTCCACTCTGAAGTTTTAACTGTCATAAGAATTCGCTAGATCAATGTTTGTAAGAAGAGCTGCTTGGCGTGTTGATCTCTGAAACGTGATTTTATTTCATTTGAAGCTTTGTGAACGTGAAAAAACTATTTTAGTATAGATGTAGGGATTCATGTATACTGTTAAAGTAATAAGTGTCTAATGTATATGCTTGAGTTATTTTGTCTTATTTTTCTTAGCTGGTTTGTTTACAGTTTGTGCATTGAATTTGTTGAACAGTAACTTCAGTGAGGTCAGCTAGGCAAGTTGTTGATGCGCTAAATACCGAGGGGCCTGATATTGATATTATCCTTATGGAAGCTGATCTTCCAATGGCCAAAGGCATGAAGTTGCTAAGGCATATAACTCGGGATGAAAATCTGCAACGCATTCCTGTTATCAGTAAGCTTTTGAGAGTCATATTATTTCGTAGTTTCTCTTATGGTAAGTGTATTTTTCCCCTTCTAACTTATGTTATAAACCAAAATATAATTTTGTGTTACGCATAGTGATGTCAGCAGTGAACGAGGTTTCCCTAGTTTTTAAGAGTTTAAGGTTGGGAGCAGCTGACTTTTTGGTGAAGCCATTACGTACTAATGAGCTGTTGAACTTGTGGACCCACATGTGGAGAAGAAGGCGCATGGTTTGTACCTCGATTGCTGCTGATAGTTAGTCTAGTAGACAGATTGGTTTTTAGGAGAATATATTTTGGCCCTACATTTCCTTTCCCATGCTAGAGCTGTAGAATTATAACCAGTATGCTTTGCTGGTAAACACCCTCTTTCCTTGTTCTTTCTTTACTGATGTTTTTTTGGCAGCTTGGGCTCGAAGAAAAGAGCATATTGAGTTCTGATGGCGATTGGATCGGTTCAGACCTTAGCAACGAAGATACAAATAGCATTACTCTTTTATCTGACGGCATTGACAGTAAATTCACAAAAAATACTGATTATGGAAAAGGCACTCATCAAGATGATGTAAGTAATTATTTGATAAAGGATACTTGCCTAGAAAATGGGCTTTTATTGTTCTATTCGATGATTTCTGATCAGGCATCTAGTCTTAACTCAACAACCTCCTCTGTATCAGGAAACTTCTTTTGCTGCTGAATATTCCTCTGCTGTCGAAGGCGCTGCTGTTTCTTTTATAGCATGCGGAGATAAATATGCTAATGCTACCTTTATGCAGCCTGGGGATGTGTATTCTAGCGGAGTGGAAGAGAGTAGCCACAATCAGACAGGTTCCTAATTATATTTGACTATCAGTTCATATATCGGGTATCAGTATTAATCTGAGCTCACGGCACATAATTTATATTTTCAGGGCCATCATTTTTTAGTCCTACGAAGAGCAAACTGAATATTGGGAACTCCTCTGCATTTTTTACTTATACCAGATCATGTTCGAAAGAAGATCCAACTATGAACCTAAAAGTGTGTGACAGAGGTGGATCACTTGCAAAGGACAGTAGTGAAAGTGTTCCCTATTCTTCTTCCGTGGAGAGGTCTTATACTCCACATGGGCAGTATTCTACTGAAGATGATTCCTCGGATAGACCAAGTTATCACGCCAATGAGTATCAAGCTAATATATCCGCTCCAAATTCAGCCTACCAATATCTCATGCCAGGGATGACAAATCAGATGATGATGCCTCATTATTACCAGCAAATCAATCAGTCGTTTGTTCACTATCCGCCATACATACCGCCTATGATGGTGCCGTATCATTCTGCCTACCCAACAAGCTGCTTCCAACCAGGTCATATACCAAATACCACTCCGTTGCCTAATGCAGCAACCAATCATCACTCCAGACGACCGCCCGTCCCTAATTATATCACTAAGCGAGAAGCAGCTCTGATCAAATTCAGGAGGAAAAGAAATGAACGCTCTTTTGATAAGAAAATAAGATATGTCAACCGGAAAAACCTTGCTGAGAGTCGTCCTCGCGTGAAGGGACAGTTCGTGAGCAAATTAGCCTCAGCAAATGCTACTAGTAATGGCTTTGCCACTCCAAATAATGAAGATGAAGATGATGATAATGACGAAGAAGATAGTGACCCGACAACTCGAGATTTTCTTGCACAAAACAATCAATCAGGTCAATCTTGAGCTTTTGAAAACGTTATCTACTGTGAAGGAAACAAGTTTTCCCATTGAATGCTCCTTTTGTTGAACAGTGCAGTGTTCATGTTCACTGCTAAAATCCGAAATGAAAATTTCTTATCAAGGAACAGAAAAAGTAGAAAACCTCTAAAACGATGTCCTAATCAAGTGACCTGCTAACAGCAAAAAGCGCCTTGTCTACATAAATTCCCCAAAATCAAACTCTATCCAAACCGTGCCCTAATTTAAACAAAACCTAAATTTCGAGCTCCGAGCCGAATCATTAGCAGCCAGCGGAATGTACGGATCCGATCAATCGAAGGACGAATTGGAGCCAACGGCGTTCAGAAGTGCCGAGACTACTGCGACACCAGCGCAAGATCATTGAAAAAGTATGTGAAACGTTGATTTTTGAATTTCGATGTTGTTGAAATCTGATTACTATAAATTGATGGTTAATTATAGGAAGAAGGTGCCTAGAGAAATGGATTTGTCTGATGTGCTTGATTTCAAGTCTGTTATCGGACTTGTGAAGTTCCTGATAAGGAATTTGATGCTGGTTCCTTAGCTTTCTGTTTGGAGAGTCGTCCAGGTGACTGAAAATTATGGTTTTGTTTTTCGGAATTCGGATTGCATCTTTCCTTGTGTTTAGTTGAAATGTGTATAGCTAGCGAACTGTCTGTTGTGGATGAATTGAGATGAATGAATGACCAACTGTATCAATTTGATTCATTAACTTAGTACTGTTATGCTACGGCCCCTGCTTAAATTATGTGTAACTGTATGTCAAATTGAACAGAAGTTTAAGGGGTGTAGTGGACTATTTGTTATTTTGATTAATGACATAAACTGGAGTGTATTCTTTGGACTTGGAATGAAGGCGTGTTTACTTTGCAATTGCAGGGTTCTATTTCATTCCCGGAGCTTTGAGCGTTGACGAACAGTGCCACTGGATTAAGGAGAGTTTGATGAAATTTCCGCAGCCACCAAATAAAACAAACCACAATGCTATCTACATGCCCATCTGTAATTTATTTGTTGGGGCGAAAGAAAAGAAAGTGTTGGTGGCAGAGATGTCAGAGAAAAGTGATGATACTGGAAAGGGTCAACCATTTGATGATTCAGAGTGTTCTGAATGGAAGTTTGTGGAAGAAGATGCCGCCATTGCTAGACATAAAACATCCAAATCTGTGTTGGCATCTGTGTTACTGCGGAAGTTTAGATGGAGTACCCTTGGTTTGCATGCAATTTGACTGGTCTAAGGTTATCATTTTATCTTTTTCTTCCAATATGTGGTTGGACCTTATTATCTCAGAGTGATGTCAAATTTGTCATGTGGTTTAGAAATCAAACTCAGACCATTTACTGATAGGAAGTAGAGCAAATTTCTCAGTTATCATTTGGTGGAGATCGGCATGGATGCTCAAAATTGTCTTAATTCTTCTTTGACCATAGTGCAGCGAAACTATAATGTTGCTCTCCCACATAACAAGATACCGGACGCGCTTGGCCATTTGGCTAAAAGGATGGCAGCACCTGCGATGAAGTTTGGCGAAGAATTTCAGCTAGAAGCCGCAATAGTCAACTACTTCGGGCAGGTACTTCGAGTTTCACTTCAATGTTACACTTACATTATTTTTTGTGGTTGCCTTATTACCTCGTGCTTGCTTGGGCAACCATACTTTGATTATTCGTTTACCAAACTAGTTATATGAGAACTGGGAATTAATTTTGGGTTTGTCTCTGTTCGTAGATGATAGACTTGGAGGCCACCTTGATGACATGGAAGCTGATCGGTATGGTGAGCATGAGGTATTGTTTTCCAATTTCCATGCCCGTTTCCTTGATACTTTTTCTGGGAACACTCACGTTTGGGCCTCTGATGAAGTGTCTTCGCTATTTCAGATCTAGTTGGGGTTGCAAAGCAATATTCCTTTTGGGAGGAAAATTCGCGAGAAGCTCCACCACTGGCTATGTTTCTTCGCAGCGGGGATATCGTCCTGATGGCTGGGGAGGCTAGAGAATGCTTTCATGGTAAGTCTTCACTCTATATTCCTTTTCTTGTTTTTATTCGTCATGTGATTGTTGTCCATAGTCAGTTTTTGGCGTAAATGAGGACTAGAATGCTGATAACATACAAAAATACCTTTCTAGTGACGCCTTAAATTTTACTTGTTTGAACACTAGTTAGGCTTTCTAAGAACAGGGATACCTGACCCTGATGTTGATGTATGCCTACTCTTACTCAACTAGAACCCTTTGAGCGTTAACACCAAAATTTGTGTAGCTAGCTAGTTTCGGTTCTCAATCAGTATGGTCTATCAGTTACGCGAGCATGTTAAGATCTTGGCTTGTTCAATTTTGTAGGCGTCCCTCGCATCTTCGCTGATGAACAAAACTCTGAAATCGACCATCTCAAATCATGTCTCTCACGCGACTATGACGCATGCTATTTTGAATACATCCAAACATCCAGAATCAACATCACACAAGTCTATTACTCCTTCTGTCCTCTTTTGTTCTTCATACTTACCTATTTGAGTGTCCCCTAAGGTTCTTCCTATTTCCTTTTATGGTAATTAATTCACTCCCACAATACACTCTCTTTTCTACTTTATTTTTCTCTTACTTACTTTTATCTTATTTTTACTCTCACACTCTCATTATTCCTTAATTAACGTGCCATCAACTCAAATAGGAAGATCATTTCAGGACGGAGGGAGTATATATATCATATTTAACTGTATTGGATCAAGTATTTGATCAATTTTTTTACGTATAGATTTCTCATTCAGGATGACGGATTATCATAAAATTAAAAATAATATAATGGAGCTATATTCAAAAAAATAAAAAATATGTAGTATTCAAAAATTTCAATTATAAAAATAAAATTATAGAAAGAAACATTGAAAATCTTTATTAAAATTGAATTAAAATATGGAAAAAAATTTCGTCAGACGACGGATCATCCTGGGTCAACAGAAACCCTTGTATAGAAAAACAAACAAAAAAAACAGAAATTCGGCCGCAGCATCTGCTCTTCTTCCCTTAAATTTGTTGATCCAACCGAAACGCCACCAAATCTGTACAATTCGCCAATCAACGGCGTTTCGGTCATGAATTCGGAGTCACATTCCGCCTTACTGTACCGCGAATAGGGTGACATTGGTTATTACATCTATCTCATCGAAAACCCTACGCCCATCGAGAAGCCCTCCATTTTTCACATACATATCAACAAGCGCACCTGCCACCATCAAGTCACCTGAACAAGACACTTTCACAGCGCTACAATGAAGCTGCTTCACCAAATCACAAGTCCCCACAAATTTGACGCATAACAAGCTTCAATAGGCAATCCATTTGACGCATAACAAGATACCATCATCATATTTCACAAAACCAAATCTTTACACACCACCTCGTCAAAAGCAACTCCAGCATCTCCTAACCATCCAAGCTTCCCATGCACATCTACAAGCACACTTCCAACAAAGCAGTTGAAACAAAACCCAAGTTTCGCAACAAAACCATGCTTCTGCTGACCGGTAAACACTCCAGTGCTACGTAGCTCAATGCAGCTCCTGAGCAGGCCGCTGAATGTGATTTCATCCGGGTAAATACAATCACTCTTGTTCACCAGAAACATTCGCTTAAACCGCATATAACGATATTGTACGATATGGTGTTTTTCAGAGGCATTTCATCAAACACCTTAAGTGGGCGATGAAACTGCTTGCTATTGACACATGCATTCAGCAGCCGATTCATTGTTCTTAAACATGGACTGCAGAATTCGACGAGTAAATCGCCAAATGAAGCAGCGGATCGGGGACACGACATCGAAGTTGAAAGGAAGTTGGCGGTGGTGGGGAGATTGAGAGGGAATGAATGAGTAGAATTAAAATGCCATCAGTCAACTGTTAATTGGGTATCTCCTTACACCAACGCATTTTTCGTCGCTGAAGCTGGGCTTAGTGGCTAATACACCCTACCCGGCCCGACCGTAAACCCTTCCAGACCCGTCCCAAACAGCAGACATCAATCCGCGAACGCCGTTCTCTCTCTCCTCGCCTCCGCCGGTCGCTTCCTCGATCTCGCTCTCATTCCTCCTTCATATCAGCTCCAATATCCGCTCTCTATCCCTTCTGCATCCCGTTCCCTTCACCCCTCAATCCGCCGACCAGCAAGCCCCCTCAATCCGGCCGTCCCCGTCAGTCGCGATGGCCACCAATCCGCCCTTCATTTCGGCTCAGCCTCACCATTCAATCCCCCAGGTAATTTATTCCATAAAACCCCATCTAACCTTCTTCACCCGTCAACGTTTCATCTATCCTCCTACCCCCTTCAGAAGAGTAACGCCCCGTCCCCGCGCCTCGCCCATTGTTTTTGTCTACTCCATTAGTTCAATCATAAGGCCAACACTCATCAAAAAAGTTAAACTCATGACGTCTCTCCATTGTTTTTGTCTACTAACCATACAATATTTGTTTACTTCAGGTACACGATGAGTATGATGAACCATCCGAGACTTCAGAAAGGCATAGGATTAAGGTAATTTTCTTTTCTCTTAGAACATCCGTACTCTTTCTCACTGAGGGTTAATAGGATCCGTACTAACATGTATGACTCCTCTGATTATCAATTTCATTTTTTGTTGGATATGCTAACTTTTGTACCTCTGGTAAACTTCGGCGTCTGAACTGTAGGAAAAGTGAATGTTGGCATTCCTGTAAGCAAATCATGTTTTTCTCACAGAACTGAAATGTATTAAACTAATTACGTATTAACTTTGTGGATAGAGAAACAAGTATAAGTAAATGTTGGCATTCATGTTAGCAACTCATGCTATTGCATTCCAGAATACAAATAGTTATGGAACACAGGCGGTGCCTTTATTTCAATTCTACAAAAATGGCATTTTGTTGGATCATTTGCTACTAGAGACAAGCAACGGATAGATGATGCCATCCTCAAACACGCAGCTTTGCCTGCTCTGCAGGAAACCTGAGGCATGGCTGTATCAATTCATGTCATCAGAGCAGGTAGTTTAAGGGTTTTTTTGGCAATTCATGGCCATGATTTTTGCATGTTAAAACTGTTGTATGATAGAATGTAAAAAATTTGTGATCATTTATTTATAGATGTATAGATTTGAATCATTTGATTGGTAATTTTATTCGATAAGACACCGTTTTAATTGGTTTTCTTTTTTCTTAACATCATATGGCTAACCAAATGTTGAAGTAGAAAACAAATCGAGAAGGAAGAGGGGTGATCACTGATATTCCTCAATCAGCTCTTTCTCATGTTCAGTTTTGTAGGACAAAGCATAAAGAGCTCCTGGTCAAATTTAGAAGCCTTCATGTTACCCAAGTGTAGATAAGGAGAATTCTAGAATCTAGATCGATATTCAGCGGAGCCTGTGCTACTTATTGCTTGATGCTATGGAATTACAGAATCATGAGGGTTTATTCTTTGCAACAATGTGCTTGACAAAAAAGGGAAAAAGTTGCACATACTGTGGTCTGATCAACATTTGCAGAACATGGCGTCTAAAAGCTCTTTATCACACTCAAAAGCCTTCATGTTATCAGGAGTTAAACAAATCTCCAAGTCAATGCTTCCTCCGCCTTCATAACCAGGATATGATGACACTTTCCCATCGAACTTGTTCGCGTACCCACTCCTTAGCCCCACTGCTTTCCCCAATCCAAACTCATTCCCATACATATTGAACCTCGGTGAGCTCCCCATCATTATGCTAAAAGGATCAAACACCTGACTCAGCTGGTACACCACTGGAGCTTGCAACCATTGACTCAGAAACTTCCGTGCATCTTGGTCAGTATAGTTCACTACTGCCTTGTGCAGTATCATAGAACTCCAGCCGAGATTATGTTCTAGTAACTCACCAGCTGTTGCCTCACCTCTCACTGGAAAAATCGAGTTTCCAAAATATTCAGGAGACAATGGTGGGTTCAACCTTGCTCTGACATTTGCGGCCAGCCTGCAGCCAACGGGCTGGTCAGGTGGGTAGTTCCGTGCCCGTGTTATAGTTCTCCATAACGTGGCTGACAGGGATTGAAAGGATGAGATTTTGGTAGTATTGGCTTCTTCATTAGCCTTAGCTTTGAGTCTTGCTATAGATTCGGATGAGAAGTGGAAGAACCGCTCGACGAGCTTAGATGGATTGTCCCTTGACACAAAATCTTGCGGATTAAAGGGCAAGCTGATTATTGGGCCATACCCATCTGGAAACCATCGATCAAGAACCGGTGGCCGTGAAATGTTAACAGGACCATCCGTGCCTTTCAATCGTGCTTGTAATACTTCAGACCACATGTTGAAGAAGTTCCAATATGAAGTTCCATCACCAAGGACATGATTCATGGAGCATCCTATAAAGATCCCATCAACCAATTCCGTGACTTGAATCGAGACCAACGATCTCTCATGACCTTCATGATTAACACACTGATCATGATCAAAAAACATCTGAACAACGGGACATACATAAGTAGCCTCCACCACATCTTCAACACTCATATCAGTTTTTGCATGTATGAACTTCGCTCCCGGGCCCTTTTCGCAGTTCACATACACCAAATATCGATCCGGGTTCTCTTCCTTCTGTGTTTCTAATTGACCCGCCAAGGGGTAGAAATGCTCGAGGGTCACGGCCAGTGAGTCCTTGAGCTGGCCTAAAAAAGCCTCCATGTCGATGTGGGATGGTTTGGAGTAAAGAAGTCCCTTTTGTATGTAGTGAACTGAGAGCATAGCAATATCCCATGGTGTCAAGTAGCATTTGTTTTGCTTGGAGTCTTTCGGTCCGTGAGGCCGGGGCTTGATGAAACAGTCGGACAGATGAGTAACCTTGTGAGTATGATCCATGTAAAAAAAAGGTAACAAGTAGGAAAACAGAGCAAGTCTGTTTGCTGAGCTTTGCTGTTGTGTTATCTGTTTATGAGTGTTCTACTGTTGTATACACCATACTCTGAAGACTTATCAACAGAGGCAGGCTACCAGATATCAGTATATTATCTTAACCGACAGTACCTTTTGCCCTTTATCGATAAAAACTAGGTACATACAGAACCCAGAATAAATAACAATTTTGCCCTTCGGATAAACCTTTAAATAAAATGCTAGAAGGGCAAATGAGTCATTTTGATAGATTACTGTTTAAATACATTTTAAAATTTTAGTATCTTCTATATATAATTGGGGAGTGCCTCTTGACGGTTACTTCTTTAAAAAATAATTTAAAAAAATTAATCTCCCTATTAATAAAACTATATCCGTATTCCTCATTTATCTCTTTACTCTATTTTTTTTTATCTTTTTTTATCGCTCCTTATCCATTGAAATTTTATAATAAAATTATTTTACGATTAAAATTTATAATTATTATAATATTCTGATAGGATATCATAAAAATTAAAATGCAGAAACTGTGCACTTAATACTGTTTTCTTTTATTCGTGAGGGTAGGTGGAACGTAATCGGATCCAGGCGCGGCTATGGGCTACGGTTTTCAGTAATATAAATACGATATCAGTTTGGAAAATTTTTGAGAATAATTCCAAAGATGAATTTTAAATTATTTCTAAATAATATCAATTTTGATGGTTGTTTGCTCGCAGCATATTATTCTTAAATGTAATTGTCTATTTGTTCAAAATAATTCATTAAAAATTTTAAAAATTCAAAACATCAGAAAAAATTATTAAAAAGTCGTAAATTTATGCTTGCTTTAAATAAAAAATTATAACTTGGAAAAATAAATATTTTATAATTTAATTTAATATTTTCAAACTTTATCAAAATGTTGCATATAATTATATATAAATATCATAAAATATATGATTATTTGGTATTTGTTTTGATTAGTTTATGAAAAAAATTAATTTGTTTGACTCGTTTGTAATCTACATGGTAAGGAAAATTCACTATTTTTTAAAAAATCATAAAGAAACTAAGAAAGTCAAAAAAATATCAAAAATTTATGAACAAATTTATCAAAACATGTATTACCTAGTCACTATTGTTTGTATTTTAAATAAAATTTTATGCAAAATTGTAATAATAATTTAAAAATATTAAACCAATTTAAAAGAAAAATATTTTAAAATAATTATTGTTTAATAAAATTAAAACTAAATGAAGAACTTTTTAATAATTATTTTCTTAAGTTTTGAATGTTTTTTGTTATTTTTTATGAATTATTTTGAACAAATAGCCGATTATATTTAAGAAGAGTACGCTGCGAGCAAACAACCATCAAAGTTGAAATTATTTAAAAATAATATAAAGTTAAGATTATTCTCAGAAAATGAGGAAAGTTGGAATTATTTTCCAACAAATTACGCTATCATTTTTAAAAATACTTTACAAAAGTGGTGTCGTATGCGTAATTTTTTTTTTTGCGCCGGTGGATCAAATCCAGGTGGAACTTGCATGACAAGGGAATATTAGACATGAGTTATTTTTCCGATCATCGAGTGATATCTATTTTTATAAAAGAATAGGGAAAATGATGTAAAATCAAACATAAAATGACAAAATTATCCTTCATTAAACAAATAAAATGACTATATTATCTATGA